>APFE030969930.1:71533-90858 GCA_000404065.3 Pinus taeda
CTTTACTAGTATGTTTTCCTGTTTTAAACTTTTGTTTACTTTGTTTACCAAACAGACAATGCTTACAGAAATCTAATTTTCCAGACTTCAAATTTGGAAGTAACTTGCGATCAGCCAAAATTTTCAACCCTCTCTCACTAATATGCCCCAATCTTTGATGCCATAAGTGAATGGAGCTACTGTCATGTGCAAACACAGTAGACACAAAAGCTGACCTAGTGCCTCCTTCTAACTGAAATAGATTTCCTACTTTCTTAGCTTTCATAACTAGTAAGATGCCTTTGTAAATTTTCATTACTCCACCTTGAATTACAGTTTTATACCCATTTGAATCAAGTTCTCCTAAAGAAATCAAGTTTCTCCTTAAATCTGGTACATGCCTTACATCAGTTAATATTCTAGATGTCCCATCAAACATTTGTAGTTGTATGCTCCCAATCCCCACAATATTACATGTTACATCATTACCCATGTACACAAATCCATCATTAATTGATTTATAATCCTTAAACCATTCTTTATGGATACACATGTGGTTTGATTCCCCGGAATCTAACAACCAATGTTGACCATGATTTGACACATTCACTGATAAAAATTCATCACTCATACCTGAACCTGATGTCGAACCTGTATCTGTCGTATTCGCCTCCTTCTTCTCTGTCGAAGACTCTGCTTTTGAAGTTTGCTGCTGTCACTTCCAGCAGTCCTTCTTTAAATGCCCTGATTTGCCACAAAACCAACACTTTAGCTCTTACTCTTCTTCCCTTTTGACTTTGAACGTGAGTCGCTCGGCTTCCTGGGGCGTCTTTCTTTCGAACGACCTCTAACCATCATAGCTTCTGATGTAGAGTTTTCGGAATGCGACTTCCTCCTTGTTTCTTCCGATAATAAGGATGCAACTACATCATCAAACTCAATAGTTTCTGATGAACTAAGACTTATAGAAGTAACAAAATGATCCCATGACTCGGGCAACGAACACAATAAAGTAATAGCTTTATCCTCGGATGGAATTTTTACTTCTATACTTTGTAATTGCACAAGAAGAGTATTAAAAGCATTTAAATGATCAGCAATCAATGTACCTTCCTTCATTCGCAAACTGTACAACTATCGCTTCAGGAGAATCCTATTGGTTAAGGATTTGGTCATGTACAGTTTCTCCAGTTTCGTCCACAAACCAGCAGTTGTTGTCTCTGACACAATATTAAACAGGACATCGTCCGCCAGGCATAATCGAATAGCACTTACTGCTCTTTCATCCATCTCGTCCCATTCATCATTTGTGATGTTGTAAGGTTGTTTGGATTTACCCATTAATGCCTTTACCACGCCTTGTTGGACAAGCAAGTCATGCATTTTCACCTTCCAGATTTCGAAATTATTTTTGCCATTAAACTTCTCAATTTCAAACCGGGCACTCTGAGTTTTCGCCATTTTGTATCAACAAAAAAACCCAATAATCTCCAAAAAACCAAAAAAACCCAATAATCTCCAAAAAACCAAAAAAACCCAATAATCTACAAAAAACTTTTTGTTTGTTTGTTTACTGTGCAAATTGGGCAATAAAAAAAAATAATCTCAAAACAAAACTTCTTGTTTTATTTGCACCAATTTACCATTTCTATCCAAACAACCCAAACATTGAACCATTAAAGCCAATTTTCAAACCATGCACCAATGTAAGTGCTAGTTTATCATAACACGTTCAAGGAAAATCAATTTTATTATATAGCATTTCCATACATAGCCTTCACTATGTGAAACACGGGCATGAACGCGTCAGTTGGTCAATTAGTTCTCAGGCAAGTTCAGGATACATGTTCTTTGTGTTGCAATTTCAAGACCAACAATTAGCCAACATATTTGGACTGTTCACCATTTGAACATGTGAAATTATGGAATTAAAAAAAAATTGTGCGGTCGTTAGATTTCCGTCATAGGATTTTTGTGCCAAACAGCAATCAATGTTCATATTCCAGGCTCCACGCAAGCAACAAATCCATGTTCATATTTCAGGCTCTTTACACACAGCGCCAAACCAAACACACCTCTAGCATAGAACCAATGCAGTAATACATGTGAACGGTTTTTTAAAAAAAATTCCACGTTAAAAAACTTCAGTTTTGAATACCTCCACGCAAAAAAGAAATTCAGTTCTGAATCCGGTCAACTGGTAACTAAATTGGCAAAGAGCTTAGCACATCTATTGCTCTGTTTCTCTTGAAATCAAACTAATACAGACTAACATACGCAATGTCAAGGGTTCGAATCACATGCACCTACCACTTATCACATTTTCAGTTCTGAATCCGCGCTGATCAGAATCGGCCTCCAATGCAGGCTCTGGTCTCCACGCAGCAGGTCAATACCTCAAGCGCCTAGCGCATAACACATTCGGCTCCACCTCCAGCAGACATGTCACGCTTGTTCAATACCGCCTAGTCAAACGCGCAGGCAACAGTTCCAACTTCCAGCAGATTTGGACCTGCCACTCCTACGCTGCACCACTCCTCCAACGTGCTCTGATACCAGTTGTTGGAGATCAGATGCACAACAGATCAAAACAAATTATTCAGCAAATAATTCAAGCACATAAGACACAATAATTTAACGTGGCTCACCCAACTAATCTAAGCTACGTCCACACAACATAGGCATCGGCAATTTATTAATCAAACAGGGGATTACATAATTAAATCCTCACAAACTCTCACCCTCATAGCAAACAATCCGAATGGTTGCTTGTTATATAGCAAAGAGGATCTAACTGCCTTATAAATCCTCTCAACTCAAATTTAAGATGCATTAACTCCCTCCCAACAAACTCGAGTTAATCTAGCAACAAAATTTCTATTGTTGTCACCTACTGAGATTTTTGCCTATTTTACTCCAAACAAAAAATCTCAACTGTCAGCGACCAACCCTATCTACTTACACTATCTGTTAACAACCATCCTCGTTGTTAATATTACTGGGAGGCTTGCAATTTACCACCACTGCATTTTATATATTTAGATAACACGATTAGGTGACAAAACTGCTTTGACCACCGTTTTGCTTTGTGTATTAAAATATATGGATATGCCGCTGACTATACCTATTTAATGATGGGCTAAAGGCAGCTATATTTTTTCATGGTGGGCCTAAATATGATTAGATGGTGCTGAAATAAGGGTTGACAATTCTATTTATTATATTCAGTAGTCTATTTTTCTATTGAATTTTATAGTTCTGGTATTGATTCTGCTCAGAGCTATGGAGTTTTCAGTGACAGAATTGCACTGGGCAGTGAGATCAAATGATGTGGGCGTGATAAAAAAGCTCATAGCAAGAGGAAACCTAATCCAGTCTTCTGATTCAATAGGTCAGACTCCTCTTCATTGGGCCACTGTTTTAGGGCATGATGAGGCCTTGAAAGCTTTGTTACTAAACACATCCAAGCAGCTCATAGATGTCAAGGATAAGCTCGGGAGAACTTCGTTGCACTATGCCTGTGCAGAAGGTAGGACTCAGCTTGCAAGAAATTTGATAAAGAGAGGAGCTCCTGTGAATTCTATGGATTCCAAGGGAAGAACTCCATTGCACTATGCAACACAGAACGTGAAGGTGGATATGGTGGAATTGCTTTTAAAGAATGGTGCAGAAAAAGATGTCAAGGATTGTAATGGAGTGGGGCCATGGGATTTGGCTCTGAAATGGGGTTGCCCAGGCGGGTTTGGGGTCCTTAGGATTGAGCCTGCTAAGGTGGGTAGTGCTGCAAAGAAAAACAATGGATACCCACAAATAGTAACTTCAAATAAAGGGAATGGGATTCAAAATCAAGATATTTGTTCAGAAAAAACTTCATCCCCGGATATGATTCTGAGTGAATGGAAAAAGGCCGAAGCTGAGAAAAAGAAGAAAGAATCCATTGATAGTCCAAAGGAATCATTGAAAGCAGGAAGAAAAGCTGAAGAAGAGACCAAGTTGAAGAAACAAAGAAAATCAATCCATAAATCTTCTTCAATTGTTGTTGAAGTCTAGAGATACGAGGCTTCTGATTCTTCTTCTTCTGCATTTTCTTCATGTATATCATCAGTACAGACTCTAAATAATTTCATACTGGATCAAGGATCTAGATTGGTTTCTTTTAACAGTGTCTAAACATGCTACTTCTTCGTTTGTTTTTCTGCCCAAGCTCTCCTTTCATAGTTTATGCAAAGCTGACGAGGGCTAAGAAAAGGAGAAGACAAATGATGTTTGGGGTTACACAGAGTGGGAGTACCAATTGATAATTCAGAACATTACAGCAAGCAGGGTGGAGAGGGTAATGGAGTCGAAATCTAAAGCAAGGTTACCTGCAGAAACATGGAAGTAGTCCTAGTTTCAAAGAAGAGATATTTGGCAATTGAGGTAATATGATGACATATATCAGAGTCAGTATCAGCTTGTCTAATGGAGGGACATGAAGCCCAACAGAGCTTCAAATGTGGTTCTTATCGCATAAGGAAAAGATTCAGTCTGTATGAAAATATTTTTTTCATTTTCTTCGAATTTTGAGGTGTAATTTATATACCTGGGGCTGTTGTTTTATGAACTAAAGTTTCAGCAATGAATCACGGACTCTGGTTTGTGTCTTTCAATATATGTATCATGATCTTGTTTGTGTTGTTTAAGATATATCTATCTATCTATCTATCTATTAATATATAATATATATAATATATTATATATAATATATATTATATATATATATATTTTATATATATATTATTATATAAATATATATAAATATATATAATCCGCTAAGATGCTTCAAGGAACAGGACTTTCTAAACAAAAAAATACAGGGATACTTCCTGGATTGGGACAGTGACGCGGGCCATGCAATGTGAGACAATAGAAAAAACTTTATAAGATATATCAAATTCATTAAAATAGATATGGTTAGTTTGATGATGATGGTGGTGGTTGTGGTTAAGGTTGGCTGAGACCAAACATTGGTCTATCGGACCTAAAAAAATAAATTATTTATTTTGATTTAAGATTTTATTCCTATGCTCAAAAAGCTTGGAGAGAAGCCTTCCGAGCTCACTATAATTTTGACATTGTAAAGGTCAGTATTGTAACAAAGATTGTGAAACTGAGATCTAATGTGGTTGTACGCGGGGCACTCTAAGAGGAAGTGGTTTTCATCCTCGATGTTCCTATTTTCACATATATCGTAGATCCTTTCCATCCATGGCGTTTTAGGAACTGCCCAACGACATGTTTCACTATGGAGCTCATGAGAATTCGTTCTAATCTTTGGTATATTAATTTTCTTCTTTGAGCTAGTTAAAATAGAGAGATACTTTTGATCTTCTAGGGTGGGGTTGATGACCTTCTTATAATAACTTAATTTTCTTTTAGCTGCTGAATCTTTCTCACACCACATTTTTTCTTTGAACTTAGAAGTAACAATATCTTTAATGTTATTTATGTTTTACAATGCATAATTCTTGTTGATCTCCCAATAGTTTGACCAGGCCCTTGTGTCTTTATTCCACCCCCAATAGAGCCTTAGGTGGTTTTGGCTGGAATTTAAAGCTAGCTTAGGAAGTCTATGATCGTCTATGTTATTGAGTTTGTGCTTGTACAACAGAAACCTAATCATAGCTAGGCTCTCAATATGGGAAATACCTGCTTCTATAAGGAGAATATGATAGGGTGTATTACTTTTAATTTTCAGATTATAAGTTATAAAACACTTCTTGATTTGTTCAATATTTCTCCATGATTCTCTAGAGATGTTGCAACCCCAAACCTCACAGCCATATAAGATAGCAGGAGTGACTAAAGTTTCAAAGAGGAACTTCTTTTTATCCCACATTACGAGGTTTGATGTTTTACAATTATTTTCAAGACCATAACAAGCTTTCCACCCCCATTAATCCTTTCTCAATACTATGGTTCCAGTTGAGCTTGTGATGAATATCAATTCCTAGGTACTTGTAAGAATACACTTCCTCCAAGTTATTATTGTCATACATAAAATTAGTGTAAGTGTCTTCTGGATTGATAACATAACTTTTGTTTGTCATGTTAACAGTCATACCCTGTAGAGCAGAAATCCTTAAGAACCTGAGTTTCTTATAAGATAGATGGGCACCTTACAAAAGAACAATATTGTCAACATAGGAAGAGGATGACGACTATCCCAGCTAAATAAGGCATCAAATCCCTGCTTCCTCTAAATAACCTCGGTTATCATGTAAATGCCAATAAGGTAGGGGAGAGGGGGCAACCTTGTTTAACTCCGATGTTACACTTAATATCTTTCGACCACCCCTCATTGCTCTTTAGCCTGGCAATTACATTCTCGTATAACCTTATAGCGATAGCTCTCAACTCGAGAGGAACCTTTAGCTCTTCTAATCTATTCCAAAGGTCGTATCTAGGAACTGTATCGAAAGCCTTTCGAAAGTCCACAAAGTAACAAAATAAATTGGATTTATCATTACGACATTCCTCCGCAATGCTCCTAAGCGTAATGAGGTGGTCTGATATTGAGTGATGCCTTCTGAAACCTGCTTGGCCTTTAGCCCACTTACCTTCACTTTCAAGCCATATGCTTAACTTATTTTCCAAAATACTACCATATAACTTGGCTAAGAGAGGGTTGATCATAATTTTCCGCTAATTAGAGGGGTTATTTATATCCCCACTTTTAAAAATAGGGATAATGAGACTCTCAGTCCAAGGTTTAGGGAACCCTTGCTTGAATACATGATTGAAAAGCTTGTGGATGTGGGGGATGAGGACAGGACCTCCAATTTTTAAGATTTCCGCCTGGTAGCCTTCAATGTCCTTAGCTTTCCCATCAGCGAGGCGATTAACCCCAAACGTAATGTCTTCTAAAGAGAAAACTTCTTTTGTTGTGAGCAGGGTTTCCAAATTATCCATGACATTTGGAGATTCATAAATCATTTTAAGATAGGAATTCCAATTGTGAAGAGCAATTTTATTATTATCTTTAGTCTTCCTAATCAAAATCTACCTCCAAAATTTCTTAGGAGCTACCTTAGAGAGGTGTAAGAGATTCTCTTGTCTTTGACTAATGTACTACCTCTTTTTCCTTTTAGTTAGGGCTTTGTATATTTTTATCTTGTCCATTTTAAGAGATTCATCAACAGCGTCCTTAATTGCTCTCCTCACACTTTTACAATCTTTGTCATACCATGGATTGGTTTTGCTATTTCTTTTATTATTTGAAACTTCAATTAAGAACTTTTTAATAGAATATGAGAGGGTTGTAGTAAAATTATGATGGAGGTCTTCTATGTTGTCTATACTAGATAAAGGAAGCAGATTAGTTTTTAATTCATTTAGAAAGAGATCATTTTTATTTCTATCAAATATTAAGTCCTTTTGATTGTAAGTATTATTTTCTGTGGGAACTCTATGCATAAATTGAGAGTTATAAGTAAAGGCCTATGATCAGAGTCAGGTTCGTGGTCATTTAAGATGACAAAATTTATTATTTCGTTGTATAATGGGAGATCGAAAATAACGTAGTCTACCACGCTGCTACCAAGTCCATGGATGCAGGTCATCTTGCTAGAATTGGGCCACTTCTTTAGACCATTGCAAATTATGAGATCCTGAGCACTACAGAGCTTGACTAGCTATGACCCAAACAAATTTTCCTTAAGGTCTTCAGAGCTCCTTTTGCACCTACTAGCCAGAGTAGGGTCTTCATCTAACCAAAGAGGATTAGGGTTGGAAAGATTTCTTAAAATAATAGCTTGGTTGTTTGAAGTTCGAGCAGTAAAGTCACCTATTAAAAGGATATTGTCGTCATTCCTTAGGCTAGAAATATCATTCTCTAAACCATTGTAAGGGTTAGCTTTATCTAGATTCTTCTTCTTATAGAAGTTAGAATTGATGGGGGGGGGGGGGAATAACATATTGCTATGTAGGACTTTTTATTATTATTGTCTCTGATCTCTATCCAACTATATTGGTTGTGAGGGTAGTTTTTATAAATCCTAACATGGGGGGTGATGTTCTTCTTAATGTAACAAGCTATTCCCCCAATGCCTCTACAGGAGGATCGCTTGTTCTAGGTAGACCATAGCGTAAAGACATCTATGTTAGGGACCTTAGATTCTTCATGCTCCCAAGTTTCAACAAGAAAAATAATATCAACATCGTTTGAAATCCAACTTATCTTGGGGCCTTTGTTCCATGGAAGCCCCGATAGTTCCAAGAAAGGATCCGGAGCATGTTTAACTGCAATTGATTACGATCTTTTTGGTTTATATCTCGAATAAAGGCTTTTCTATTTCTAATTATTGCCCATTTTCCTTCCTGTCTAGCTTCTTTTACTTTTTGAACCTCCTTTCTTAATTCTGCTTGATCTTCTGGAATGAGATCTTCATTTATGAATATTCTCATTCCTTTTAGACTTGAGGTTTTACTAAGTATGTCATACTTATGATCAGTGGAGCTCACCTTTATGCGGATTAGTCTTCCTTTAATCTCGGTTAATTTCCCCAATCTTGTTGCTTATGTGAGACACATTGTTTCGATTTGTAATCTATTATGTAATTCTGTCTGGGCAAAGGATAAAGTATCCTCATCTACTTCCTCTTTTAAACCGAAGAATATAAGGTTCAAGGCCCTTTTGTTACGTTCGTGGTCTAATTCTATTAATTTTTTCATTTCATCTTTAATTGGTTTGATATCTAACTTATCTACCACATTATTTAGGGTGAGGCGGCTATTAACTTTTTCTTCTAGTTCTTTAATCATGTCTTTCATTTTAAGACTCTCTAAAGTATCAGCATCTCCTTGCTAGCCAAAGAATGAAACAACTGGAAGTAGACCACATCAATCATCAATGAAAGTTAAGAAATACTTGTAGCCAGAGAATGAAACAACTGGAAGTGGACCACATAAATCATTATGCACAAGATGTAAAGGGGTTGAGGCGTGCCAAGAGGTATGTTTCTAAAAACTATCCCGATGATGTTTTCCGAGTACACATCCAAAACAAACACCATCTCTACAAGATACCATAGGAAGACATGTCACCATATTTTAATTACATAGATTTTGAAGGGAGCGATAGTTTAAGTGACCAAATCGCTCATGCCAAAGTTTGCTCACTTCATCATTATGAACAACAAATACAAAGGGAAGAGTTGATGAACCAAAGTTGTTAAACTTATACAACCTTGTAGAATCATCAGCAATGTCAGTAGCTAAAATCTGTCTAGGATCTCTTAGGTCCTTAATTACAACATCATGAGGTGAAAATTCAACTATTTTACCTTCACCTGAATAAGTTATCTGATATACAGATAGAAGGTTGTAGGATAAGGTTGGAACACATAACACATCATTAAATTGACCATTGTCTAGATGAATAGTTCTAGTCACTACAACACTAAAAGATCTATCATCACCAACATATATATTTTTGGTCTTACAATCATTTAAAGAAGAAAACATGGCTTTGTTTTTGGTCATGTGATAATAAGCTCCAGAATCAATGAGCCACTCATGAGAATGAGAAGAAGAAGATACATTTAGTGCATAACTAGACCGAGATGCTTAACAACCACATGCAGAAAGTGTTATTCCTGAAGATGAAGTTGAAGCTGAAGAGTGCTCCAAATGGATGTTATGCTTCTTCATTGCTACTTCTAAGGCTTCCATCTTATTAAAGCATTTGGATTCTAAGTGGCCATCTTGATTACAAAAGTTGCAATGTTTATCAGTCTTCTTCCCTTTATTTTTATTTGCCTTATAATTTTGTTGAATTGATTTTTCATTTTGAGATTGAAAGTGCTTAGGACCCTTGGTTGGTTTAGGACCATTCTTTTTAGGATGCTTCTTCTTAGGATTCTTTGAACTTGGTTGCTGTTGGGTAGCTAAGGCTTTCTTAGAAGAGTTTCCAAGATTAAGAAGACGAAGATGTAAGAGTTTTTCTTGTTCTCTTATTAAAGAATCACAAAAGGCATCAAAAGAGGGGGACTTGTAGGCTTGTCCTTGAGAAATACAGGCTTCTCTAGTGTAATGGAAGGTGGAAACAAACATAGAGTAGGCTGGTCCTAACTTAGTAAGGATGGAATAGATAAGTCTATCGTCGTCTTTCTTGTCCTTAACACCTTCCAACAGAAATCTAAGGGTCTTGAACTTAGACAAAAAATCTTCAATGGAAGAAAATTTATTGGGGTTCCATGTAAGCAACTCATTTTCGAGTTGATGGGCTCTAATTTCATTTTAAATTCCAAACACTTTCTTGAGCCATTTCATTGCTTCATCAGGGGTATCAAGTTCTGAGATATGGAATCTAAGGTCTGGAGAAATAGACATCCCTATCAACCCACGTGCTTGATATTGCTTATTTTCCCATTTGACTGCCTTATCTTTATCTTTAGGTTTAGACTCTTGGCCTGAGGTTATTCTATAAAGACCTTTACTTCTATGTAAATCCTCCATGTAGGACACCCATTGGAAGTAGTTGGTGCTGTCAAGAATAACTTGGCATGAACTTTCCATTTTAACAGAAACTAAATCTGTATATATTGAAACTAAGTGTTCCAATGGAAAGATGTCGAAAAATTAGGCCGATTAAAAAAACATCTCTCAAAACAGCTTACGGAAGAAGAAGTTATGGATTTTTGAAGAAAAGTTGTTGAAGATGCCGATAAAGTACGTGAATGTGCAGAAGTGAATGATAACGTTATATTTATAAAAAAAAATCCCCCCTCTTTCCAAACTTAATCTAATTAGATCACTTTTAAAAAAATATGTGACCCACTTTTATAAATAAGTGAAAGTCACTTTTACAACGGTACTTTATCAACTACCCACTAAATTGTAACCTAAGTAAAAGATAAAGAGACTTTAGAATTATAAGTGACTCACTTTTTATAATGGGTGAGAACACTTTTACATAAAATAACTTTAAAACATAAGTTACATGTGTTTTTTGAAAAAGTAACTCAACAAAAAGAAAGACTTGAGCCCAAGACCTCTATTCTCATAAAGGAACTTTGGACCAAGAGAGCTAGATTAAAAGGTTAGTAATTTTTTGAAAAGAGGAAGGGGTTTTTTTTATCACTAAAGCTTTGGAGTGCGTGCTTACTTGAAAAACTCTTTTTTATTACAAAACAAAAAAACACACAAACCCAACACGAACATGCAAAAAAAACCAAACCTTACAGCTAGAAGTTAGCTTTCTCCAGAAACTAAATATTTTACTCAATGTTTCTGATTTTTCGAGATCACACTAAGGCACGGCAAAAAAGAGCATATACATGAGAAAAATCCTTCCTTTCTGTTTCTAATTTTCCCAAATCACACAAATTCACGAGGCAAAGAGCATATGCAGAAATGAAAGGTATAGATCCGGTAATAAAAAACAGAGAGATGAATAACTAAAATAGCAAATAAAGGTTGTATACCTCCAGATCTTAAAAATGACACAGCTAGGACTATCAGAAACCTTTTCGCGTGATATGAAAGGGGTTCCTCACTGGACCAAATGCTCCTAACACAATAGAGCAGTCCTCTCGGCCCAAAAAGTAGGCAGAAGCAATAGATTTGGGAAACGACAATTGGATGCAGTTGTACTGGCTTCGAATTTGGATCACCAATGGATGTGGCCCTCAAATAGCTCTAATACCATGTAGGAATTTACAAGGTAAGTTCCTTAGATAGAACACCAAAGGACACCACTCACAAACAAATCACAGATCAATACACCAGTATTCTTGATGTGGTTAAAACCCTCAAAGAGGGAAACAATCCACGACCTAAGCCAATGCGGCCACTTCAGGAAATATATTAATAAATGAAACAAAATTTACATAAGATTATTTCATGAATGGTCACCTTATAAATGACCCTCCATGCTCTTTAAATAGAGATCATTGACGAAACAGGTGTTAAGCCATGGATCAAGTGTCGGTAATAATGAGGAGAGAATGAACCATCGAATCACTTCATGTCTAGAACATATCATGACCGTCAAATTGTAATTTACAAAAGTAAATAATAAAGAAACACATTTTACCTAACTCTACACTAGACCAAGTTATACTTAACTATTTCCTATGTGTCGGAATATCCTACATTTTTACATGATTCGAAAGCCCAAGAAGGGTCGCTTTAAATGTACAATAACTCGATAGACCCTGAATAAATCCTAGAAGTCCTCAATGGGGACTTTGACTTAAAACATGGTGACCCAAGCATGAAATCCATGCTTCAATAAGTCACAATAATAATAATAATAATAATAATAATTTTATTTATTCTTTTGACAAGATTACATTATGACTCAAGTATGTTATTGAAGACTGAACATAGTTACATTTTCCAACAGTAACCACCCCCCCCCTTTGACGTTGTACACTTTCACTGATTGCAGGAGAGAGATTTGGTTTCACCCTTCCCATGCTATGGTGTGTTCCACCACTCAGAAGCTAGCTTATTTTAGTGACAACCCAACATTAATCGACTAGGTTATAATTTTTCTTCGAAGCTCGTTGATTTTTACTTGTATAAGTTAGAATTTTTATGAGATGGTTTCTTTTTTAACCCTTGTCCTTAGCCTATGGTTTACTTTGAGATCTTCGGAAATCCATGGGACACCACAATTGACAACACCTTTCATTCAGGGAAGCTATGAACTTAGGATCCTTAGCACAAGAATTTTACTTCTTTACTATAAGAATCCTCCAGGGTTCCTACAATTAGTTTTTATTTCCTTTATCTACAAGTTCTTTTGCGAAACCTTACCCTTTTGTCATGCACATGTTCACATGGAGAATGAGGCTTTTTCTCATGAAGGGGCTCAGTTGAATTTGGATTCTTTCACTTTCATAATTCACTTTGAGATGGTTCAACTTACTCCCTTGGTTTCCTAACAAGGTTTTCTTGTCTCATTATTTCATGGTTGCAAGTAAGGAATCTCATTTGGCTTTGAAGGTCTAGGGTTTATGGCTTAGAGTCTTCTAGGTTTTCTAACAAACCCTCTCTTCTCTTACAAGCATGCCTGAAGTTGTGTCCACCCTTTGCCATAGAATCTTCTTGTGGCTAAGGTTTTATATTTATTTTACCATTTATTGTTGTTAAAAGAACTATAATCGTTCGAACTATTTAAAGTGAAAGCTACCCATGTTTAATGGATTTTTTAATGCATCCATTGTAATCAATTTGACTATTATGAAATATTTGTATACATTTCCCTAGACAATACTTTGTATTTGGAATTTGAACTCATTTGTTTCTCTACTGCTAATTTTCCTCAGCATGAACTGTTTCTTTGAAAGTGTATCAACACTTCTTGATTGTAATACTATAATATTTTGGGTTTTCCAAAATGATTTTAGGATTCATATTCTATGTTGTTATATATACATTTTTTATTGCATTTTTCTCAAGAGTTTAAACCCTCTCTGAGTCCTCTCAGGAATTAAGTCAAAATTTTCCTTGTCCTTCTTTAAAGGGGTCGAAACCCTTACAAGCCTTCTCAATAATTAGTTGTTGGCTTATTATATGATCGATTATTCAAATGCAATCGATAATTTATTGTTTAGAATGACTTTTGTTTCTATAAAGAAGTTTCACTAGACTCATCAAGCTATGTACTTGCATTCTATTTCATATTTCAATGAATGAATTTCTTTTAAGAATACTACTAGATAAGAGCGAGCTTATTTATTTTATTTAGTTCATCATATAGAAGTTTTTAAATGTTTTTTTTGTATCATTTATTTATTTTTCATTGTATCTATCCATTTCTTTGCATAATGAAATAATAATGTTTATGCCATCTTTTTTGTTTTGATATTGTAATTACTCCTTAGTCTTCTTTTCCCTTATTTTAAATTTAAATAGTTTTGTTTTTGTAACTTTGAGGTTGGTGTGAGGAAACCTATGCGGGTTGAAAACAGGCATGCTTGCCCTTCCTGATCCCTCCTTCTGAGTTTAGAATTATCTCTAGGTTGTTAGGGTTTACTTGGCTTGGCACGGAGACTTATCTAACTCATTAAGCTATTAATGTTCCATTATACGAGTAACACATTAACCATTATAGTTATTTAGCCTTTACGATGATCATACCACGGTATTTATAGAAAAAACCAATTATATCTCGAAGTAAGCATAACAAAAAATATTCATGGAGTACTTATATATTAATTCAATTTAGGATGCCACAAAAATTACATAGGAAAAGGGATTTCTCCACCCAACCACGCATACAAGTAGTCTCTACCAACACTCTCCCAGACCCATGTTCACTTCCAATATAGTCTTCTTGACAAGGACCTCTCTAGGCCCTCCTAGGACTTATCTGACCATACCAAGTCCGACCTAGGATTTCATAGACTCCCTAGGTCTGCACAGGAACTCCTCTGGCCAACCAACTCAAAATTCCTTCTCGTAGCATCTTGCCTTCCCTCAACAATGTCATGCTTGAGGTACTAACTCTTCCATTTCTCTTTTTGGTTGCCCCTGGTTTTTCCTTAAACCATGTTGGCTTCCTTTTCCCTAAATGAGATATTTTATTTCTAGGGAGAAGACTAATTGTCTTCTAACTGTCTGGTAAGTGAAATTTTCATTTTGCATCTTTTCTCTCTTAACTTCATTTTCCCTAACTGATATAATTTATCTCTAGGGAGAAGAATAATTGTCCTCTAACTGTCTAGTAAGTTAAATTCTCATTTTTCATCTTTTCCTCTCTTAGCTTTATTTTCCCTAACTGAGATAATTTATCTGTAGGAAGAAGAATAATTGTCCTCTAACTGTATGGTAAGTGAAATTCTCATTTTTCATCTTTTCTTTACATCTCATTGATAGAATTAAAATAAAATAAATATTGATATCTATTACTTAGTTACACAAGACCTTCCATGTAGCCCTTAGTTAGTTGAATCATTTCAACAAAGTAAATTACATATTTGCATGGGTGTTACAATTATTAAACTAAAAGATATTACTTAACTTATTTTAAAATTTCGGTTCTATATTTGAAATTTAAAAATTATTATATATTTTATAATTTTAGATTTTAAAATAATAATACTATTACAAATATTTTTGAAATTAAATTTTATTATAAATATATGCAATACATTTTTTCAATATTTTTAATAATGCAAAAAAAATAAAACTTAATATTCAATACTTTATTTCATTATAAAATTTATAAAACAATTCATGGAGCCTTGGATAGATGGTGGATATATGGTGATCGTGTTTAGAAATTATTCAATAGTTCATTTCCTTATAAAATTTATAAAACAGTTTATGGGGTCTTTTGATAGATAGTGGATATATGGTGATTGAGTGTTTTGTTAAGGTACTCCTTGATATGAAGTCACTGGTTCAATTCTCAACCCTAATCATGATGACATATTGGATACTCTTTGATGTAAAGTTATCGGTTCAATTTTGAGCCCCAATTATGATGATATATTGAACACAATAAAGATATATTCCCACCAAACTTACAAAACAACCTAAACAAAATTCACTACAACAAAAAAAAAATCAGATAATTTGTTATTTTCTTATTATTATAGTAAAATTCCCTCAAATTACTAAACATTATTGTAGATAGTAATAGAACCATTCATTATATTTATATTATAATACTAACTTTATTATTAATAACATTTTAACCACCCTATATATATATATATATATATATAAAGCCTTGAAAAAATTCTGCAACGCGTTTCCTCCACACATACATAAAATTCACTTTTTAAAGTAGTCCATATTAGAAATAATTGGTTATAAATGTTTATTCCCAGGAAAAAAAATAAAGGGAAATATACTATAAATATATTATAATACTCAACTATTTAAACTAATCTATAAAACTTATTAACTCAATTAATAAAAGAAATCATTAAAAATATTATAAAACAATTTAAATTGTTTCTATTTCATGATGAGATGAAATGTGCAACTAATTTGTTGCTAGCAAAAAATATATTCGACGTATTACCAGCGTAAGTTACACGCCTTCTCATAAGATTTCTTCAGAGTATGAGAAGACCATTTTGTTTCTAAAAAAATCAAAACAGTCATAGGTTGGTTAGAAGCGAACTAATGAATTATTTGATGTATTTCAAAAATGTCAGGTTAAGTTGAACACACTTTCTCATCGGATTTTTTCAGGGTATGAGAAGACCATTTTGTTTGTTTTTAGATTATAAAAAAAATCAATGTTGGAGATCAGATGCACAGCAAATTAAATCAAATACTTAGCAAATAAATTCAAGCATAGGAGACACAGCTTTTAACGTGGTTCACTCAACCAATCTGGGCTACGTCTACACAACATAGGCATCGGCAATCTTATTAATGAAACAGGAGATTACATAATTAAATCCTCACAAACTCTCACCCTCATTCCAAACAATCCGAATGGTTGTCTGTTTTATAGAAAATGGAATCTAACAACCTCATTAACTCACTTTCATCAAATATAGGAGGCATTAATCATCTCCCAACAACCTAGAGCTAATCTAGGAACTGATTCCTATTGTTGTCATCTACTGAGATTTTCCCTATCTTATTCAAAACAGAAAATCTCAACAATCTCCACCTTGACAACAATTAGCCTGATGCCCTGTTATTATTATTTATCTTTTCTGCAAGCCAAGAGAAGCCAAACACCAGCGTAGCTTCTCCAACAAAACTGGTTTCGTGAACATGTCTGCACAGTTCTCCTTTGTATGCACCTTTTTCAAGAGAGACTCCCCTTTCAGTGATAACCTGTCTTACAAAATGGTACTTAATTGGAATATGCTTTGATTTGCTATGATAGGCCAGATTCTTAGCCAAATGTATTGCACTTTGACTGTCACAAAATAACTTGATGCTGTCCTGCAACCTACCAAATTCACCAAACAAACCTTTCAACCAAATCGCTTCTTTGCAAGCATGAGAAGCAGCAATGTATTCTGCTTCAGTAGTGGATAAAGCAACAATGTTCTGTAGCTTTGACATCCAGCTGATAGCTCCACCTGCAAGAGTAAAGACATACCCTGAAGTTGACCTTCTCTTATCCAAATCATGTGCAAAATCGGAATCAACATATCCGCAAACAAATTCACTACTCTTATTGTAAGAAATACAATAACTACTTATGCCTCTCAAATACCGAAGCACCCATTTCACTGCTGACCAGTGTTCTTTACCCAAATTTTCCATGTACCTGCTGACAACCCCAACTGCATGTGAAATATCTAGTCGAGTACAAACCATCGCATACATTAAACACCCTACTATATTGGCATATGGAATTCGAGACATATAATGCTTTTCTTCATCTGTATTAAGACATAAACTTCAAGAAAGCTTAAAATGGGAAGCTAAAGGGACTGAAACAGGCTTCACATTATTCATACCAAACCTCAAAAGTATTTTCTCAATATAATTTTGTTGTGATAGCCAAAGCTTACCATTGCTCCTGTCTCTGAAAATATCCATGCCCAAAATCTATCTTGCTACTCCTAGATCTTTCATATCAAATGTCCTTGCCATCTGAGCCTTCAACCTGTTGATTTCTTCTATGCTTTTGCTTGCTAAAAGCATATCGCCAACATACAATACTAAAATAATGAATATCCCATTATTTAATTGTTTAAAATAAACACAATGATCATATTCACTTCTAACATATTTCTGATTCAACATGAAAGAATCAAAATTCTTATACCACTGCCGAGGCGACTGCTTCAGGCCATATAATGACTTCTTGAGCCTGCAAACAAATTTCTCATTGTGATGCTGAACAAACCCTTCTAGTTGTTCCATATAAATTTCCTCATCTAAGTCACCATGTAGAAATGCAGTCTTAACATCTAATTGTTGCAACTCTAAATCAAGCAAAGCCATTAATGCTAACACAATTCTAATTGAAACAATTTTAATCACTGGTGAAAAAATCTTATGAAATTCAATGCCGGCTTTCTGATAAAACCCTTTTGCAACCAGCCTCGCTTTGTACCTGTATTCCGTATCATCCACACCCCGTTTCAGCTTGAAAACCCATTTACACCCCACAATTTTCCTGACTTTCGGAAGCTCAACCAGATCCCATGTACCATTCTTACCTAAGGCCATCATTTCATCCTTCATAGCTGCTTTCCACTTGTCACTTTTCAAACCTTCTATTGCTTCCTGATAGCGCAGAGGTTCATCGTCATTAGCAGTAAATGCAACTGAAGTAACATAATCATCATACCTTCTCAGTAGCCGTTTGATTCTTGTCGACCTCCTTAAGGATGTTTCTGGCGCTTCCTCAATTGGCTGACTACCATCTGTAGGAACTTCTTGATGATCAGTATCTCAGACCTGTTCATGATCTAAACCTGAACCCTGTTCATGTTCTAATTCTGAAACCTGTTCATGACTAGTATCTGAACTATGGTCATCATGACTATCGTTAGAAATGATATCAAACTGAATGTGCTGAAAGTCAGATACATCATCCTGTTTCAATCAACTATCTACATCTAACTGTACAAGAGAGGATTCATTAAACTTTACATCTCTGTTGATGATGAGTTTGCGGTTAGTAGGATCCCACAATCTATATCCCTTTGTTCCAACACCATACCCAACAAAGATATACCTTTTAGACTTTGGATCTAACTTAGTTCGCTGATGTTTAGGCACTAGAGCATATGCATCACAACCAAACACTCTGAGTTTAGAATAGTCACAAGGGTGTCATTTACATACCTCTTGCGGAATCTTGCAGTCTATCACCGTTGATGGAGATCGGTTTATCACATAACAAGTTGTTTCCACCGCTTCCGTCCACAACTCCTTTTGCAACCCGGCGTTACTCAGCATACTCCTTGCTCTCTCTAGAAGAGTCTTATTCATGCGTTCAGCGATTCCATTTTGCTTAGGAGTATAAACCGTGGTCTTATGTCTCTCGATCCCTGCATCCTTGCAATAGCTGTCAAATTCCTTGGAAGTAAACTCACCACCATTGTCAGTTCTTAAACATTTTATTGTTCTACCAGTGCTATTTTCTACCAATGCTCTAAACTGCTTGAAAAACTGAAAAAACATCAGACTTTCTTTTCAACATGTAGACCCAAACCTTCCTAGAAAAGTCATCAATGAATGATACAAAATAAGACGAACCACCATATGAAGTTGTAGGGGCTGGTCCCCAAACATCTGAATGGATATAATCAAGTATGCCTTTACTAGTATGTTTGCCTGTTTTAAACTTTTATTTACTTTGTTTTCCAAACAAACAATGCTTACAGAAATCTAATTTTCCAGACTTCAGATTTGGAAGT
>APFE030969933.1:0-73600 GCA_000404065.3 Pinus taeda
ATAATAATAATAATAACTAATTATAAAAGATATTTTTTATTTGTACATAGACTTTTTGACAATATTGTGGACCAATGCAATGACTTATCAATGTCACATGCCAAAAAAACCATAACTCCAGTGGTCATCAAAATCTTATAAGTATATAAGTAAGGGTAGACAGAGCAGTTGAGGAGTGTTATTAACTTCCTCACCGACCATGTTTGATTCCCCGAAATAACATGCTTAGCTTGTATTGATTAGGCGTAGGTGGCCCCAATGAGTTTTCACTTTTTCCATAGTCAATACATGACATATTGGCTCTTTCTTAGTCATTGGGTCATTACTTTAGAAGAAGAAAAATCTCTCTCTCTCTCTTACCTTGTACCAATTGATTATTGATCATTTAGTTAAAGGATATATGAAATTCATTCACTACTTACATAATAAAAGGGGGACATGTCATTCCTTCCCTGATTATCATAAAATTGATATGTGACATTTAAAAAATAGTAATAACAAAAGAAAATTCAATGTGGGCCACCAATAAAATTTTCATTATCTATATAATATATATATATATATATATATAGAGAGAGAAGAGAGAGAGAGAGAGAGAGAGAGGTGCTCCAAAGACAAAGTCCTATTATATAAAGAAATTGAAAATAAAAATTCGCTAATGGTTAAAGTGTTTCAAGCAGTTTATCTATACTAAGATTTGATCTTTTTTGGGTATATTGTTTAGTCAATTTCAATTTCAAGATATATAGTCTACATATTTCAAGTTCCCAAAGGGATTTTCAAGGTGTTAAATCCATTTAAAATGCAATTTAAACAATGAAAAATTACAATCCCATGAACGATTGTGTAGCCAAAACATATTATTATCACGTTGATAAAATTGAAGAAGTCTTGCGATTCCTTCCTTGCTTAGCAAGTTTAATTGTAATTTCAAGATATATAATCTACATAATTCAAGTTCCCAAAGGGATTTTCAAGGTGTTAAATCCATTCAAAATGCAATTTAAACAATGAAAAATTACAATCCCATGAACAATTGTGTAGCCAAAACATTTTATTATCATGTTGATAAAAATGAAGAAGTTGTCCAATTCCTTCCCTATTTAGCATGGAGTTGACATACATACATACATACATACATACATACATACATACATACATACATACATACATACATACATATATATATACATAATTATTATATATATATATAAATAATATATATATATATAAATATGAAACATTAAAGTAAATCCATTTTAACCTTATATCAATAACGTGTTGAGAGGGATCAAATCCCTTGAGTTGCAAACCTTTCTTAGAGTTTTTGTTATGCAACCAACATACAATTAGATAGATCAACAAATTAAAAAGTATTATCTTCGCAGGGGAAACCTCCTTTACATTACTTAAATGATAAATTCTCCGATCATTCAAATGAAAAAACCTCCTTTCTATATGTAGGAGTCTAAGGGGTCACAATATAATCAGAGCCGACATAACAATAATAATGTAAGGGCACAACAATAACAATAGTGGGCTTCTAGGGGAAACACTAATAACAATATGGGGACAACATGGGAATAACAATAAAAGTAAGGGAGTTGCACTGACAATAAAAATGACGGAATACACTAGTATTATATGGACCTAACATTCCCCTCTCCTTCAAAAAAGTGTTTTCCTCAACTATTGAGTAGTTGTAGATGCTTTTGTATAAAATTGTCATCCTCCCATGTGGAATTTTTAGCAGGTAAGTTCTTCCACTTGATGAGATACTTTGAAATTGATTGATTTCATAGCTATCAAGTTCTTGTTTCCATGACTGCTTCGGGTTCCAATATGATTTTTCCTTCCTCGTCAAGTTCTGACAATATTGTTTGAACTGGGAGCTTGTCACCTACAACCTTCTTTAAGCATGAAACATGGAAAATTTGGTGCACTTAGGAAGATGAGTGAAGCTCCAATTTGTATGCCATAGTACCAATCTTTTGCAACGCCTTGTACAGACCATAATACTTTTGTGATAATTTATTATCCTTCATAGCTTCCTTGAGGGACATTTGTTTGTATGGTTTTATCCGTAGAAGTACCCAATTGCCTACATCAAAACTTATTTTATTGTGATGTTGATCTGCATATTGTTTCATTATATTCTATGCCAAAGTGAAGTTATCCTTTAAGAGTTGGAGAAATTTTTATTGATGCTTGATGTGATCTTCCATTGCTTGAAACTTAGAATTTTCTCTTCAAGATGATGTGATGGACTGTGGATAATATCCATAAAGTGTCAGAATAGGGTCGTTTTCACTATAGTATGGAAGGAAGTGATATACCACAATTCAACTAGAGATAACCCCTTAACCCATTCTGTATGTTTATCAGATACAAAGCAACGAAGATATCCTTCCAAAAATTTGTTCACTATCTCATTTTTCGCATGAAATTGAGGATGATAAGATGAGTTGTGAGCTAATTGAGCACCCAGACAAGAAAATAATTCCATCCAAAAAATTTCAATGAAAATGGGATCTTTATTGCCTACAATAATCTTTTGGTTTCCATGTATCTTTTGAATTATTTTCATAAATGCAATAGAAATTGTACTCACTTTAAATGGATTAGATAATGCACAAAAGTGTGCATACTTAATAAGTCTATCAACTACCACCATGATGAAATTCTTTCCTTTGTACATGGGTAAACCTGTGATAAAATTCATTGAAAACTCCTCCTAGTGTTGACTTGGAATGGATAAAGGTTGTAACAAACTTGGGGTCTTAATTATCTCAAGTTTATTTTGTTAGCAAAACAAACATTTTTCCACAAAATTTTGAATATCAGATTTAAGGCCATCCCAAAAAAACTCCTTTTTAACCTTGTGGTAAGTTTTAAAAAATCCTGAGTGCCCTCCTAAGGGAGTGATGTGAAATTCTAGAAGAATATTTTGTCTGAGTTGTGAATTTTTACAAAGGTTTAAGCAATATGTGTACCATAATGAAGCAATTTTCCAGCTAAATGTATCATATGTATTGGGATCTTGATGTAGCTTTTGAATGAGTGCCCACACTTCTTCATCATTCTTCCATTCATCCGTTGCTTTAGTTATCCAATATTATTGGATAATAGAAATGGCACAAAGCAATGCTTCCACATCCTCATCCATTCTTGAGAATGCATCTGCAAAAACATTTTTCTTCCCTTTTTTGTAGATGATTTCAAAGTCATAACCCAACATCTTTGTCACCCATTATTGTTTCTCTTCTGAAGATAATTTTTGTCCTAAGAAGTATTTAAGGCTACCGTGATCTGTTTTTACCTTCAAGTGTCTTCCAATTAGCTAAGGTCACCATTTCTGAAGTGCATGTAGTATTGCCAACATTTCCTTCTCATAAATAGTTGTGCAAATACTTTCCTTTGATTGGAAGACTTTCAAAAGAAATGGGTCTTCCTTCTTGCATTAAAACAAAACCAATTCCATTTCTGAGGCATCGCATAACACAATAAAGGATTTTGTGAAGTTTGGCATAACTAAGACTGGTGCTTGGAACATTGCCTTTTTAATATATTCAAGGCTCTTAGCTGCTTATGGAGTCCAAGAAAATGCATCTTTCTTCAATAATTTTGTTAGAGGTGTTTCTATTCTAATATAATTTTTAACAAACATGTGATAATATCCTGTCAACATGAGAAATCCTCATAGATGCTTTATGGATGTGCGGATTTTCCATTCCTTAATGGATTTAATTTTTCTAGGGTCTTCCTTAATAACTTCATGAGATACAATATGACCCACATATTCCACCTCCTATACTCCAAAGAAAAATTTGGAGGCTTTTGCATATAGTTGTTTCTCCTCCAATAGTTTGAGCACCCTGTCAACATGTTGAACATGATCCTTCCAAGGCTTGTTGTAGATTAGTATATCATAAAAAATATTAAAACAGATTTTCTAAGGAATGGTTCCAAAATGGAATTCATCAAACCTAGAAATGTAGAAGGTGCATTGATAAGGTCAAAAGGCATTACTAAAAATTCATAATGACCCTCATGAGTTCTAAATGTTGTTTTCATAATGTCTTTAGTCTTCATTATGATTTGATGATATCCTAAATGAAGATCCAACTTGGTGAAGTTAATTTCTCTATGTAATTCATCCAATAATTCATCAATGATAGGAATGGGAAATTTATCTTTAATAGTGAGTTTGTTGAGCTCCCTATAATTCAGACACATGCACCATGATCCATCCTTCTTGTGCACCAATACTACTCGAGCAGAGGAAGAACTTTGACTAGGTTGAATTATACCAACCTCTAGCATTTTTGCAACCATACATTCAATTTCACTCTTTTGGGCATAAGGATACTTGTATAGCTTGATGTTTGGATTAACACTTCCTATAATCAAATGAATAGCATGGTCGCGATCACAAATAGGTGGGAGGCATTTAGGAGTCTCAACTACCTTGGAATGATTGCCCATGGCTTTTTGGAGATATGGATAAATACGTGATTTTGATGTGGGAACCTATAGTGAACATAATTGTGCAATTATGCCCTGTTGTTATTTCTTTAGAAGCTTTTTCATGCAACTAGAGCTGATGATATTTACTGGTTTCCTTGTGATACCCCTTAATTCAACTTCCTTTCCTTTCCAAAAAAAATTCAATAAAATTAAAAGCTATCATACCCAAAGATTGTAACCATTGGAACTTTAGTACAACATCATCACCACCCATTGGAATGGGAAGCATTGGACTAGTCAATACATATTCTCCCATGGATAGCTTGATATTATGGTGCTTTCAAGAGAAATTTATGGCTCCTCCATTTGCAACCATTACTTAACACTTTGTTGTTGGATATAGGAAGAAATTCAATCACTTGGCTATCTTACAATGAATAAAATTATGGGTACTACCTGAAGAATTTACCACTATCATCTTTTTCTTCTTGATGTGTCCTTCTATATTGATATTTTGAGGAGTGGTAATTCTTACCAATGCATTACAAGAAATGGTTTGATTCATTTCTCCTTTCCCTAGGGTTGGTTCTTGGTGTATATCGTCTTCTTTTAATGTTTCTTGTTCCTTTTCTTCCTCCTCTTCACAATATATGTAAAAAAAATTCTTCTCAGCACACTTATGACCTTTAGTGGATTTTCCATCACAAATGTAACAAATCCTTGTGCTCTTTTTTCTTCCAATTTTTGTGGTGTCAACCTTGTAGGTTGTGGAATGTTAGGGGCAACAACACTTCCATCTTTATAATTGTGAGTGGTAGGTTTCCTTGTTGCCATAATTCTTCTTTCAATTTTTCTTGCCGACTTGAATGCCTTCTACAACAAATCAGGTTCTCAAAGGAAAACCTGATCTTGGATGTTATGCTTTAAAGTCCTTATGAACACATCAATCCTATGCTCCTCTAGAATATCATTTAACCTTATATTCAATTTTTGGAAGCCCTCAATGTTCTCTTCCATTGAACCCTTTTGTTTAAGACAACCATATTTTCAATGAGCGACATTTAGAAAGACAATGGTATTTTCAAAATGAGAGGAAAGTGCATCCAATGTCCATGTGAGGTTGTCATTTCCAGGTTGGAATCGATTGTCAAGTCATTTTCATGTTGGACTTGATTGTGATACTTCACATATTGACTCTGAGACTTCAAATATTTGATGTGTTAGCATCAAAGATGTTCTAGAGTCTCCTTATTCACCTTTATGTGTGAAGTTTTATGTTTTTTTATTCACTTCTTATATTTTTTATAAGTTTATTTTTTTATTAATATAAATATATTTATTTTCGAATAGGGTTACCCAAATTTTAATTTAGTTATTAATTACTAATATTTTTTTCTAAGTAAGGTTAATCTATTAATATGATACAAAAAAGTAGTTACAGAGTCTCTTGGCCATAAAGGGACCCGACATCAATCAACACGCAACAATGAAAGTTACCTGAGACTGCCCCAACAAAGGGGAAACTAGTCCAAAAGAAAATATGTCCAAAATACAACCAAATTTAACCCACAGTTTTCCTGACGAGAGCAACCGATCAAAACCAACATCAAAAACCACCCCAAAAAACAACAGTTATTCTGACTAGACCAACCGACCAAGAGATTATCATGAGGACACATAAGACTGGACAAAACTAGACCAAGAACTATAAGAAATGTCACCTGGAAGATGTGACACGCATCGCAAAGTCTTCCGGAGCAGGTTCCTCTACAATTTAACATGCCTAGTCATCCGGGTTCTCCTACTCGCCACTTCCCACTACCTGATGGCCTTCCTCTATGCTTCATGCCTCAACATGTGGGCCCGACGTGTCATCCAAAGGGCTCTCCATGGCCTGCGTGTCACTTTGAATGTCCATCTCAACATGCAAACTGCTAGCAATGGCTTTGTCGTGCCTTTTGTTCTGACCTCCATCACCTTCCTGCTTGTCATTGTTGCCCTTGATCGTGCTTGGGCTAGATCTGTGCATCTCCTATGTGCAAAAGGTCATGGGAATGTGCTTCTCAGTCTCTTCTATAATGGAGATGGAGACAGTGGCTACAATAACTGGGAAATTCGAAGAGCTACGGAACTGTAACTATATTGTGTGACGAACAGGATGCGGAGGCAGAGGAAAAGTTGCAGTGCGAACAACCACCACTTCACGTCTTGGGCTGTGGAGGTCGGTTCTACCTCTGCTACTCCTGGTATCCAGATACTGACCTACAAGATTGTGCTAGTGGGGATTTTTGGCAGAGGAGGAAAGGGAAGCAGAGTTATGGCTATGAAAAGCAGGGGAGCGAGAACTTTCACCTCGCGTGCCACCACATTGGCTGCGCATTCGGTGGTAGACCATGGTGGAAATGGGAATAGGTAAAGAGTCAAGAGGAGCAGAAGAGGAATTGATAGAAGAGATTTACGCGGAAGTTACTGAGTGTTGGAGGTCATGAGTCGAATTGCAGAGGTTTGTATGGGAATGGTGGAAGCCATTACCCAAATCAATACAACTCACAATCCAACATATGTGCCTAGTGCTGGTGTGTTTAATCAATTCTCCCGCCTGTGGAGGGCATGCACAATGAAACAAGGGAAGAATGACAGGAATGTTCTTTGGCTCCATGGTTATGCATGTAATGGCCTTGCCTCGACTTGAGTAGGCACTAAATGCTACCTGCGAGGTGCCATGAATGTCATTCATGGTGACCTTGGGATGGTTGCAGAGGGCCATGTGGCCACCCCACCTGCCGTCGCCTCGTCTCATCATCTTAATAACCTTAATTAACACATGCATCCAAGGGTTGAGATTCCTTGTGCACCAAGTCAGTTCAAATTTACAATTGATTGTGGTCATCTATAATGTTGAGAAGACCGTCATGTAGGATTTGGTCCTGTTCCACCCGAATGTTTGCCAAGATATCAACAACTTTGTTACTGTCCCTTTTGACATGAATAAAAGTTATTGCTCTCGTATGTTTTATCCATTTCTCTATTGTTTCAAGCCTGGCCATTGATCTCCAACTTTTGGCAACTCTTCCCCTTCTATAATGATGGGATAAAAATTATGTTGGTAAGCTAGCTTCATACCTTGCCACAATCCTTCCAGTTCTGCAGAATTTTTTGTATCGCATCTAATGGAGCCAAAATACAATAGTAGGGGTTGGCCCTTATGATTTCTGAATTTTTCCCCGTATCCTACTTTTCCTGGGTTTCCCTTGGAGGCACCATCGAAATTTAACTTAATCACTCGTTTTGGGGGGCGTAACCAATGCGAAAGTTGCTTGGCTGTAATGCTAGGTCTATTGGAATTCAATTTTGCTTGTTGAAGCTAGATGTTCCAATTATCCCATATGCTTAATTCCTAAGGCTGGGTAGGGAAGTCCTTAGTTTTCCATTGATGTAATGCAAGATTTTCCTTGATGTTTTGACATAAATTACTCCATATGATTTCTAAGGAAGTTTTGTGATTTTTGAAAATTTGCTTATTTCTTTCCTTCCAAATTGTCCATAGAAGGAGACCTGGCAATATTGTCACAACTTTTTAAGAACTTTTCTATTATAGGGCTCTGGATTCTAGTTGTGAATGGTGCCTTTTATATCCCCAAGAAGTCTGCAGGGTCTCTGGCATCTGAAAGTGAGCTTTTCCCAGAGTTTATTGGCCATGTGGCAGTATTCCATGAGGTGCTGAATAGTTTCTTTATTGTTTTGACAGTTAGGACAGTAGGATGGTCCTTGAAATCCTCTTTTGATTAAGTTGTCCCATGTGAGAATTATTTGATGATACAATAGCCATATGAAGGTGGAGACTTTGGGCCAGATCCCGGCAGTCCATATACAATTCCAAGCAGGATCTATTGGTTCCTGAGTTTGGAACATTAGCTGGTATGCTTCTTTGGTGGTGTATGTTCCTTTCGGTGTATATCCCAATCTTAGAACATCGCTTCATGTATTGACTATGATTCTTCTGTTGGTGAGCTCTTTGTGTAGATCCATGTTACGAGCTTTTGTTTATTTCTGTGCTATTTACCTCAATGGTTTCCATTGCATGAATCCGTGTATAGTGTTGAGAGTCTAGAAATGTGCTACATTGTCCTCTTGGTTAATGTCATTTCCATTATGATTTGTGCATGGTAATAGTGCTGCAATTTTTGGTCTATGTTGCCATGAATCCGTCCAGAAATGGGCCGTCCTCCCATCCATTATCTCCCAGAAGCTATGCTGACAGATGACCTCTCTGTGTTGCTTGGCCACGTTCCAAATTAGGGATCTTGTGAGCATGGTAGTTATCCTGATTAGTTATTGTTGCGGTCGATTATTTGCATACTTTACAGTCCATAATTGCGCCCATGGCTTCTGTGGGCAAGATACCCATTGCCACCGAATCTATGCTCCCATCAAAGTATTACTGTGTTGTAGATCACGTAAGCCTAGACCCCCCTGCTTTTTAGGCTTGAAAACTTTTTCCCATTTGACTAAAGTCCATTTTCTGTTTTGTCCTCTGGATCCCCATAAGAAATTACGTTGCAGATTCCTGATTCTCTTTAGCACCCATTCGGTGCGGCGAGAATTGAGAAGAGATAGAGGGGCATTGATTGTAGGACTACCTTTATCAGTACTAATTTGCTTTCCATGTTAATAGTTCGGTTTGTCCAAGACAGGAGCCAACTTTCCATTTTCTCAATGAGTTGATGCCAAGAAGCATGCTTTAAGGCTGAGTCTATGAGAGGGATGCCTAAACACTGAGATGGAAGCTTGGCTTGAGAGAGTCCAATGATTCGAGCAATGATTCTTTGGGTGGGAATAGGAGTATGGAAGAAATAAATTTGAGATTTGGAAGTGTTTATGGTGGTGCTAGAGGCTTCTAAGAATGTGTCTAAAAGAGCTTTAAAGGTTCGGGCTTCACTTACAGAAGGATGACCAAAGAGCATATTGTCATCAATAGATTGTTGATGGGTAATAGCAGGGAATCCATGGACAGAGAGTCCTCTAAGATCATGGTAATGAATGACATGCTTTATAAGACAGCCCAAAGCGTCAGCTATAATGATAAAAAGAAAAGGGGACAGAGGGTCACCTTGACGAATTCCTCTAGAAGGGTGGTACAATTTAGTGGGGATCCCATTGACAAGAACAGAGCAGAGTGGGGAGGAAATTAGGGTAATAATCCATCTAACCCAGGTTAGGCTAAATCTAATGGTTGTTAGCATTTATTTTATGTAGGTCCAGTTGAGTTTATCAAAGGCTTTGGAAAGGTCGATTTTCAACAGCATACCTGCCTGTTTGTTTTTCTTTAGAGAATGGATGGTTTCATGAGTCAATATAATACCATCCATAATTTCACGACCTTCTACATAACCATATTTCTCTAGTGAGATGAGAAGAGGGAGGAGTGGTTTGAGGCAATTGGCTATGACTTTCAAGATAATTTTGTAGATAACATTGCAGAGTGCAATAGGTCTGAACTTCTCCAGAGTGCTTGGTTGCGCTACTTTGGGAATAAGGGCAATGAAATTTTCATTGAGTGAAGGAAGTAACCAATGCATTACTCTTGATTCTTCGACTACATTCCAGACATCTGCTTTGATTAAGTCCCAAAAGTTATGGTAAAATTGTGACGTGAAGCCATCAGGTCCAGGCGCTTTCCCAGCCTTTAGTTGATTTGAAGCCTCTTCAACCTCTGCGATGGTGATTGGTCTTAGCAATAACTGATTATGCTTCTCTGTGATGAGTTTAGGAATATTCTAAAGTATCTCATTGATAGCACACTATCTGTTTGTGGGCTACTCTTGATGAACAATTTTTAAGTGATTTGTGAGCTCTTTCTCTATGTCTTCCTGTTTCTAAATTTTGTCTCCCTATAACTTTTGAATGTGTGAGATTTTATTATTCATTCTTCTTTGTATAGTTGTATGATGAAAACATTTGGTGTTTCCTTCCCCTTCTCTTAGCCATCTAATTCTTGACTTCTGTCTCTAGAGTAGTTCCTCTTGTCTGCTTCTTTCATCGAGTTGTGTTAGTAGGATTTTTTCCTGTTTGGCATGTTCCCCTGTTCTGCCTTCTAGGATGATCTTATGTTGTAGCTATGTCATGCTCTGCTCAAGATATTTTTTCTCTTGAAGGATGTTGCCAAATGTGGTCTAGTTCCAGCTTTTGATTTTTTTTTTGATATGCTTCAGTCTTTGCTGGAATTTGTACATGAGTGAGCCACCATTGGGAAGGAAAATTTCCCATGCTGATTTGACCACTGTATTGAACTCAGGGTGGGTAAGCTAGAAACCTTCAAACTTGAATGGTTTTCTGTTAGATTTTTCGAGATTTTTCCATTGCAAAGAAATGGGCCAATAATCTAAGCCACCTAAGGGTAGGATAGAGGAGCATATATCACCATGAAGATAAACAAAATTGTCTGCAATTAGAAATATATCCAACTTTGATGCTATTTGTTGAGTGCCGGCTCTTTTGTTGTTCCAAGTGTAGATGCCGTTATCAGAAGGTAAGTCTATTAGACCATTGTGTTGAATGTAGTCTTTGAGGTTATTGCTTTCTTTGTCCAGCTTTCTTCTGCCTCCCAATTTTTCCTCCAGCCTTGTGCTCATATTGAAGTCTCCTCCCATGATCCATAGTGGATACGTTCTTGGAGCATTAAGAATCTCCAATGTTTCTAACTGCCTAATTTTTGTGTACTTTCTTGAGGGAAGTAAACATTGGTTAAATTTCCATGTATATTGGTACTGATCAAGTGGAACATTGCTTGAATGAAATAATGTGAAGCATTGAAATTTGTTAAGGATATATTCTAAGTGTTACATGCTATGGCTAACCCTCCCAATGCACCTGTTGCATCTACTATTACCATTTGACATCTTGCCCAGGCTTTGGATAATATGGATTCTAATGTGCTGGTATTGCATTTTGTTTCTTGCATGAATACAATGTATGGTTGTTCTTTCTGAATCATGTTCTTTAACATTTTGTACTTCCCGGGACCATTAAGTCCTCTTACATTCCATGAGATGAGCTTCATGGTTGACTAGTGGGTAAGGATTGGTAATATTTGGTCAACATGGAGCACCTTCCCGACTCCACTAGCGTTTCCCCAATTAATATGGTACATTGTAGATCTGTCTTTCTACCTCTTTCCTTCCCATCTTTGATGATATTTTTCCCATCCCATTTTCCTCCTTGTAGTATGCCCAAAGTATTATGCTGATGCACTCTTATGAGCACTACTTCTAAATTTTCTAGTTGTCTTTCCAGTATTGTGTCGAACTCTTTCCTTTTACAGGCTTGCTCTAGACTGAAAATGTCTATTTCACCAAGATCAAAGCTTTCTAGTTCTTACATTAGGCTTTGCTTATTGCCTCCCTCTTGATGGGTGGGTGGTTGAGAAGGTTCTTCTGAAGTATCATTGATGTCCATAATTTTATCAGACCATAGGGCTTTGTTCTGAACAAGGTTGGTGTTGAGTTGCGAGTTTGAGGCAATATTTTCAGAGGAATTGGCATTCAAAGGATCACTGGTTTTATAGTGGATGAGTGTGGGGGATAGATGTGTGGATGGAACGGACTTGGCTTTGTTGGCATAGGTGTATCTAATTCAAGCTATTCTAGATTTGTCAAAATAACAACGCTGTTGTTGGAGGATGGAAAATCGAAAGATGGAGCAATGTTTTTTGGTGCGAGGGAGGTTTTTTGGTATGCCTTTTCCTATTGGCTACCTTGGTGAATCCTTTTGGATCAAACTTGTTTCCAGTTTCTGTGGTTTTAGGAGGCATGTTTAAGGGAAAATCACGAAAGAGGTGATTGTGGGCATGGCATCTCCTACATCGGAAGGGTACATGTTCATAATCAAGGGGGTTGAATCCATTCGAGGTCGGCATGCAGAAGACTTACCGAGTCCGGGAGCGCATGGCCCAGCTTCATGTAAACACAGATCCATGTGTAGGATGTGTATCTCCGAAACTTAGTTTCCTCCGCTGCCTTTATGAACTCACCTAATCCATTGCCAATGGCTATTAGTGAGTCCTCATCCCAATATTTCAGTGGAAGCGAGTACATGTGGATCCATACTAGCATCCAACTGAAATCTTCCTTATCTAGGTTGAATTTTTCGACCCAGTCTTGTAGATAAAGACCTGCTGCATTGAAGAAATAGGGTCCTCCATCTAGAACTCGATTCTGGTCTTCAAGACAGTTGAATATGGCTATGAAGAAGCCCCTAGGGCCGAGCTGTAGAGTTACATGACCTTTTGGCTTCCATTTCGAGGTGATCCAGCCTTATAGGGCTTTTTCAGTTTGCTAGTAACCTATGAATTTGCCAATCAGGGCATGATCTTTCATAAATTGTATTTGTGCATTGATCTTGTGACTAGGTAACTCGATCTTGGGCCTTGTTGTGGTAATGGGCTTGCATGTGGAAAATGAAGCGTTCTTTGGTTTTCCAGATGTTTCTTGTTTATCTGCCTTCTCGTATTCTAGATCTTCTTGTTCCTTCTTCTTCGACTGTTGCTCAGGTCGTGCCTCTGGCTTCTCTACATTCTCACTTCTGCTCTGAGTTGGGTTTTCATGATTGTAATCTTTGGGGGGAGGCACTGATGCCTCCCTTGTTGAACTATTCATTGTCCTCTGCGTCCAGAATCACAGAGCGAGTCCTAACAAAAGTTTTGTTTGGGCCTGAGAAACTGCTTGCTCAGACTATGCGCCATGGAAGGGTTTGTCTGAAACCCTAGTTCCTTAGTTCACCATTTTCTTGGTCCCCATCATGATATGATTCCTACCCAAAATGTAATTTTTCTAGATTAATTACTAATATTAGGTATATGGTAGGGATTTAACTTCCATGAAATATTCTAAAATATTTATAATAACATACACAAATCAAAACTTGAGAATTATCTCTAAAGTAGTTATGCTTTCTTCCTTTTAATTTAAATTCATTAATAATAAAAAATGTCATATGAAGTGAGTTATGGTTTTTTGAGCATGTGGTATTGATGAGCCACCATATTGACTCATGATATTGTAAAAAATCCCATTTACGCATTAAGAATCTCCATAATAAGGTGAGAGTAAATGTCGATGGTCAAAAATCATTTTCTATGTTTTTTTAAATGTATATATATATTTAACCTAAATTTCAGGTACTTTAAAAAAATTTCTAATATTTTTATTACCTTAAAAAATTCCCTTTAATTCAATGGTTGATATTTAGTTTCTCATATTTTCTAGTTTCTACCTTGCCACGGTTCTCTATAGCCATTCTAAAAAGGGAATGGGATACACATACTAATTTTTATAGACTAATCCAATTTATAGTTGCATTGAACTCATTTTAAGATCTCCAACATTAAAATATGAAATGTGCTTGAATCATCTCAGGTTTGTGTAGCTTCAAGTTGCAAGGTAGTAGATGCAGCTCGCTAAAAATATAAGGCTGAGGAGAGAAGTGCTACTACATAAAAATTCAAGCCTCTTGCTTAGGGAATTAGCTATAAGAATGTAAAGAAAGTGGGGTAAAGGGCATCCTTGATAGACACCCTGGGAGGATTGAAAGAATTTAGTGAATCGATCATTTATCAAGGAGGGAATCCATGGTGAGCTGATACAAAAATAGATCCACTATGCAAAGGTATTACTGAGGACAAATCTACTCAAACTTTTGAAAAGAAAGCTATGTTTGACAATCAAAAGTGTTGGCCATATCTAGCCTAATGGGCATCCATTCAATAGCTCTCAATCTACTTGACAAGATATATTCTTGAAGCAGGAGTATGTTATAAAATATTTGTCTTCCTCGAAAAAATCCTTCTTAGTTCTCTGATATAATTGCATGTGTTAGAAAATTATATATTACAAAGCAATGGAACACATAAAATATTGCAGAAATATAAACACATAAAATACATAACACAAAAGAGACACAGATATACGTGGTTCACCCAGTTTGGGCTACATCCACGGCGACACAACTAATCTTTCTTTTTATATTATCTAGCAAACTGAAGAGATACAACCTACAATAGATCCGTTGTAATTTCCTCTTCGCTCTTAATCTCCTCTCTCTTCCTCACTCAGAATACAGATCTACATATACACAATACAATTCCCTCATATATAGTGAGGGATTGCCTTCTAGGGAAAAAAACCCTAAATTAAACTTAACTTCTACCATCAGATCTCCACCTAATGAATGGCCCAGATTGGTTATGAAATTACATTTTTTTACAAGGAAATTTTGCATCTATTCTTAGCTTCAGGCGTGCTTCCCCTGATCCCCTTGCTAGGGGGGGCTCCCAAAGGTCGCAGCCATGCCCCTAGACCCCCACTGCAGTGAATATTTTATGGGTTATGTTGCCACCCCATTATGAATTGGGGTTCAATGCACTGATACCTTTGAATACAAAATATAATTAGGCCCCAGACCCAACAACAGGGAGGAGAGGCTTTAATATTTTAGCAAGTATTTTGGGGATCACTTTTCAAGGAACATTACATAGAGCAATGGGTCGAGATCTATGAAGGAATGAACGATTATTTTCTTTATGAACCAAGACAAGAAAATATGAATTGTTTCCACCTCCCATGAAGCATTTCAATGAATAACCAATCATTCTACAAAATCTTCACTTAATAATTTCCTAGAAGTGTTGGTAAAAATGCGCAGAGAAACCATCTAGCCCAGGGGATTTTTCTGGGTAAAAGGAGAAGACTATTCTTTGAATATCTTCTTTTATAGGAAGGTGGGATAACGTTTTGTTCATTTCTTCTATGATGACATGACAAGTATGATCCAACATATATAGTTTAACCTCTGAGAAAGGGTCCTTATGAGAGTAGAGATTACTAAAAGAGCCCACCACCACTTTCTTGAATTGTTTTAAGTCTCCTATCTTAATACCATTCACCTCAATCTCTTGAATAATTTTTTTCCTCCACATATTTTTCACTTCATTATGAGAAAATATGTTGTTTTAATCCCCTCTCTGTAGATGCAAACTTCAAGACTTAAGTGTCCAATATTCCTCTTCATATTTTAGTTGTGAATAGTATTTTTCAAACAAGATAATTTCTTAGCTCAACATTTCCTCTGACATAGGTCCTTTTTCCATGGATGAGTAAAGTTGATCAATGGGCACTAACTGAAAAACTACCACTTCCATTCCACAACAAAAAGTGTCAGGATGACAATTCCTTATTCCTCAAGCTTTGTCACCTAGAGAAGGGAAAAAGAGGAATTTTCCTTCTTGATTAGTGATATCACTTATGATTTCCTTTCTTTGTACCCTAATCCCATCCAATTCCATGCGAGAACTATCATTACTTACTTTTGGAATGGAAGCCCCTTTGGGTAGGGCAGATCCAAGACTTCTCTTATTTCCTTTTCTTTGTGGGTCACCCATTTTGGTGTTTTTGAGGGTGGGTTGATGACCCATTTGTGTCTCTTTTTCTATTTTCTCAATCCTTATTTACCTATTGAATTTCCTCCCTGATCATTGGGTTCTATGATTATTATTCCTCGCTTTGTCCACTTCCGACTTTTCATTTGTTGAACTCGCAAATAGACCTCCTATTGTACCATCTCTTGGTGAAAATAAGTATTATTTTCCTTCTAAGGATTTGACTTTAATATACCTTAGGTCATCATTGGATCTAATTACCATATATCCTTTCACCAAGCCTTGGGAAGGTATAAGGGTAGGGGTTAGATCTATGGTGAGGAATTTTCCTAGGGGATCTCCCCCTCTTCCTCTTCATTTGTAAGTGTTTCATAAATATTACCTGTGATTCCTCTATTTTTTTGTATATATTATGGTTCATCATACTTTACTATTCTTATAATCTTATCATCAAATAAATTCTAAAACAAGAAGAACACAACCATATAAAATGAACACAAGATACAGGCTCTAAGCTATGGAAAACCTCTCCAAGGGGAAAATTGAGAATGAAATTCTAGTCCTCTTGTAGAATAAACTTCAAAGGAAACTTCTAAAATCAAACCCTAAATCATGGTTTTCATTAATGACCAAGTCAAATAACGAAACTTCTTTTAAGACAAAACCTCCAAGGGTAGTGAAGCAGTATCCTTTTAAAATGAAGGCTCTTCTAGTCTCTTTTCCATGTCAGGACAACTTACAAAACTTACTATAGTTTGGACCTGAAGTAACCCTAGAAACCATAGGATACTTGCACATATGAATAGTAGAAAGATAAATTTCATAACTTTCCACCCTTTTCAGGGCTTCCTCCTTCTTCGATGGATTTATCCCTTGTATTCTAGGACCTTCACACTTATTTTCTATTGCATATCAAATCAAAGACATGAATTCTTGTTATATCACCAAATGAGGTCGAGGCTCTCCTTTATATAGCCTTTCTTAGGGCTTTAAATATCTGTTACAAGGTCGAATTCTTCCTCGTTGGCTGACTTGGTCTTAGGAGCCTTTTAGACACTTCCAAATACAAAGAAAATTTTCTTTTCTTAATACAAATGCCCGGAAGTGTCTATTTACAATATGAAAAGGACTTGTGTCTCATGAAAAACCCTAGGAACATTCAATGGATTCTTACACAATGACAAATAACTTGATAATGAAACACATTCTTTACAAAAAAAAAGTTTTCTTTACATCATTTTCTTTCTTCTTTTTATAGATACATAAGAATTACATCATGACAAGAGTCAAACGAAAATTACTAAGATTGAAACCAGTTATATTCTTAAACACTTCCTCCTAACTAGTGAGGTATTCATAATTGTCCAACCAGTACAAGGATAATAATCCTTTTGAAAATTTATGATAATAAGAGTCAGATTGATAAGCCAATTATAAGCATCAACATAATAATCAACCCGCACTATCTTTGAGGAAAAATTGGACAAGCTATAACTCATTAAAGGGAATTATGCTGGGAGGATTTATGTGTGATACTACACCATCTCTTTAAGGCACATACCCCATCCAAATTTCTATAAAGTAATTCCTTTTACGACTATTCTTATCTTGGATTTTGATTCATGAATCCTCAAAGAATACTAGTCCTCTTTGGCCATTCTTATCTTGGACACCTATCCTATCCTTAAAGTGTGTCGATCCCCTTCCTTTCTTGGATGTTCCATCCCCAAGAAAGCCCTAGTTGATTATCAAATCCTCCACCATTATTTCTTCAAGGCCTTCACTTACACCTATGGCTTTTAGTCTTGTTCAAGTGCATGACACAAGAAGACAAGAATGAACATCTGATATTCAACATCCATCCATCTCAACCAGAGAGGATTTCCCCATTCTCATTTTAACTTAAGAATAGATGTTGGCTCCTATTCAATGAGGCTCCTTTACTCCCTCTCAAATCTAGAGGAGATTCTTGAATTCATTTCTAATTGGGAAGTCATATCTACAAGTTTATCTATCTTGTCTGTAACCACCCGTCCCATATTTACCCAATTTCACAAGCTCATCCAGGTAAACATGAGACGAGTATCACTATGACATGAATCAACCTCCAATGTTCCAATTAAGGAAGTGGGGCCTACAAAATAAACACTTATTAACATCCCTCATGGAATATATATCACTTATGAGCTAAAAAACCACCCCAAGTGATCAATCCCTTAGTTGAAACACATTTCATTGACCTAACACCCCAATCACATGCATAACTAGGAAAGGGTGAGGCTATAAAACTCCAAATACACACATAGGCATACTTCAATATTGTTATGGCCTAATTTCCCCTGTCCTATGCTAACAGTCCTGATATCTAAGCCACTTTGCCAAGATAGCCCCCAAACCACTACCCAAAACTTCCTATAATGTTCCATAATCATACTTAACATAATGGAAATGCTAAAGATTCAAACTTGAATAAAAAACTTGACCTAGGTTTCATATAAAACACTGGAAATTTCATCAAACATATGGAAAAAATGTAAGCTATAGGTGATGAATGCATATCTAATCATAAAATGATATTATTCATCTAAGAATCAATAAGGAGGCTCTAAGCTCTCTCTAGCTAGCTACAACTACTTGTTAGTCCATGCATTCATCAACCAATCAATAACTTATTAAAAATGTCAAGATTAATAGATGGATTACATCATATAAAGAACAAATAACCAACATAGAAACCATGGAAACTCAACCATAATATAACCAACATAATCACTACAAGTATTCATAAATCATAGTAGGAAAATAAATATTATTAATATATGAAAATGCCAACCAAGTGAGGGACTTCCACATACCACCCAAGCATATATTGGACTGAACCAAATCTCTCTTTCATCCAATCACCCCCACACAATATTCCAAGCATGAATGTCATATCTCATGAAAAAAACCAAAATAAAATAAATTAGGGCTTCCAGAGGCCAAAACACCTCAACCCTCAACCACAACAATCCCACCTCTATGGTTTGAAAATAACTTCCATTAACCAAATCAATCTCTAGCTAGGTTTTCCAAGGCTTCATGAATTAGTAACTCAACCAGTAACCTTCAAGGGCTCTAGAGAGTTTGTTCCAATCATGGATCCAAGGACTATTAACTCAATCCACTGAGTGCCTTAGAGTGTTTGTACCAACCAATAGCTCCAGGAACTATGATGTCAACCCAAGATGTTCCAAGGCTTCCAAAGCATTTGTTCCAAACTACATCCAAAGGGAACCTAAGGAAAAGTTAGAAAAACAAGTGGAAACACCCACAACACCATGGATATCAAGAAAATGGCATGGATATGATAAAACCCATTGTCAATCCAATAAAATCTCCATGCCAATGAAAGCACCTAACCAGATACTCACATGCATATACCATGCATGTAGAAATCAACAAGGAAATCACACATGCAAACTGTTACCAACGAAGAAATCCAACTGTAGCTTTTGATCCAATTGTTTCCTTGTGCTCCACTTATTTCATTTTCAATCTTTCTCTAAATCCAAGTGATTAATAGAGTGCTCCAACAATGCTCCAAAAATGCTGCAAGATTTCATGAAGTGTGCAAGAGTATTAGAGAATGACAAAATGAATGGAGAGCTTCAAAACAAAACTAACAAGAAAGCTCAATTGATAAAACTTGTGGACTGATCCTCTGAAGAATTTTTATCATTGAGTCCTCTATTCTCATCATTTTCCTTCATTTTTCTTCTAATTTTCCTTGCATGCAAATATATGTCTCTTCACCTTCCTTTTCTCCTATGTTCCTTTATTTTCATAATTAAATGCCAATTATTGCCACTTTTCCTTTTCCAATTCCTTTTCCAATTTCCATAGCCATTATTTAATCACAAGTGATGCCCACTAAAGTGTTTTTCCCAACACTCATCTCCAAATACATGTCCCATGATATTGGTCTTATTTTATTTACATGGAAAATCAACTAAGGGCTATTACAAACCCTTGCCCCTTGGAGGAGCATTGTCCTCATTGTGTGATGACACTTATAACTAGAAAAACATGTTGCCCATGTATCTTTATAACATAGCTCAATGAAACATTTACATCACACTAAATTGCTGAAAACATGAACACCATATTTCTTATTGGAGATTTAGAAAAGAAATCAATGTAGTATTTACAACACACTACTTATTTTAGCTTTATAACATAGCTCATTGTAGTATATACAATACACATATATATATAAACGTAAACCAAAACACATAAATCGAACACATATTCTCAACCAACAAATAAAGAAGGATAAATAGCCCACATTTAATCAAGCACCTCCCATGTAGCTTCATCGAGCCCATAGTGCTTCCACTGCACTTTAACTTGCTCAATTTCTTGGCTCCAAAGCATGAGCTATTTCCACTACAAAAATCACTGAGGTTCTCGCTAGAATTATCCCTTTGGTTCCACCTAAATTACAGACAAATCAATCGCATGATGAACATCTTCGACATACTTCTTAAGGAATGAAACGTTGAAAACATCATGGACTTTCATTGTTGGTGGTAGTGCAAGTTTATAGGCCACCCATCCAATCCTCTTAGGGATATCTAAAGGCCTGCAATACTGAGGTGCTAGTTGGAACATAAGCCAATCCTCAAGGAGCTGCTCTTGTGCTTGTTGTGCAAGTACACATGCTCCCCAACCTGAAACTCCTTCAATACTCTATACTGATCTTCATAACTCTTCTTCTTATCTTGTGTTGCCTTTAAATTCCTTTTTAATTCTTGCATCTCTTGTTCCATCTCAGTTGACATGTCTGGTCCAATAAACACCTTATTCACTGGATCACTCTAGCTGATAGGAGTATTAGATCATGTCCTAAAGAAGCATGTTGACTCTCTTTGTCTGTCCATTTTTCTATGGGTTATAAGATGTCCTAAAAGCTAAATTTGTCCCCAAACCTACAAACAACGCCTTCCAAAACCTAGAAGTGAACTTAACATCTCTATATGATATAATCTTCTTGGGAAATCCATGCAATCTCACTATCTCCCTGATGAAGATTAGATGTACCTCACTAGATGAACTAGTAGACTTAATTGCAATTAAGTGAGCTACATTACTTAACCTATCAACCACAAGCATGATGGAATCATGCTGCCTCGATGTCCTTGAAAAACCTGTAACGAATTCCATGGAAATCGCCTCCCATTTCTACTCTAGAATCATAATAGGTTGTAACAAACTAGCTAGATGCTTACACTCTTCTTTTACCTATTGATAGTCTAAACATCTAGTAGAAAACTCAACCACCTTTCTCTTAAAATTTGACCAACAATAGAAATTCTTAAATATTGTTAATATCTTTAGATATCCCAAGTGAACTGAATACAACTTGACATGAAATTCCCTTAAGATAATCTTCTTGAGCTCAATGTTGTTGGAAACATAAATCATATTCCTAAATTTGACGAAGCCATATGTTGTGAGGTGATACTCCTCATCCCTATCACATTCACCCTACTGCTACTAGAATCTCTACTTCAGCTATTGGTACCTTTCATCATGTTTCCCTAGCTACAAGATCTACTCCAACAAGTCTATCCCATATGAATTCACTACTTCTATGTGAATTAACTACACTCTTCTACTAAGAGAATCTAAAATCTTGTTCTCGTTGCCCTTGATGTACCTAATCTCGAAGTAAAATTCACTGGGAGTAGCTAAACATCTAGCTTGCCTAGCATTCATATTGGCTTGGCCAAGCAAGTACCTTAGTCCACTAGGATCACTCATCAAGACGAAACTCCTGCCAAGAAGTTAATGCCTTGACATCTTCAATGCATGAATGATAGTTTCCAACTCAATATGATGAGTCACATAGATTTTCTCATGCTCATTCAACTCCTTTACTCATAGCATACCACCGGTCCTTCTACATTAGGAATCCACCAAGTCCTCTCTTGCAAGAATTTGTATATACCACGAAATATTTATCAGGATCTTTAATCTTCAAGACTGGATAATTTGTAAGCAAATGCTTCAACTTCTCAAAACTAGTTTCACACTCCTCTGTCCATTCAAACTTATTTCTTTTTTCTACAAAGATGTAATAGGATAGGCAATTTGTGAGAATATCTTGATGAACCTCCTGTAGTAACCTATTGGTCCCATGAATTATCTGATATCATCCTAATCCCTATGAGCTGGTCACTCCAATATAGATTTAATCTTTTTTGGATCCACTGTTATGCCTTCCTTGGAAGCAACATGTCCCAAAAAATGAACTTCAATCCAAAATAAAATGCACTTTATAACCTTAGCATACAATTGATGCTCTCTCAACAATATTAACACTAATGCCAAGTGCTTTGCATGCTATTACTCATTCTTAGAATATGTTAATATGTCATCAGTGAATACTATCACAAACTTGTCCAAATAAGGACACAACACATTGTTCATCAAACACATGAAAGTATCTAGAGCATTAGTAAGACCAAAATTAACCACTACGAAATCATAGTGCCCACACCTAGTATGAAATATGGTCTTGTAAATATCTTCTTCTTTGATGCACACTTGATAATATCCTAATCTTAAATCAATATTTGAAAACATTGTTGCTCCCTTCAATTGACGAAACAAGTCATCAATCCATGACAACGGATACATGTCTTTGATAGTCACCTTATTCAACTTCCTATAGTCAATGCACAACTTGAGAGTACCATCCTTATTCTTAACAAACAACACTAGTGCACCCCAAGGTATGTAACCCATATCAAGCATTTCTTAAGTTGTAACTTCAATTCCACCAAATCTAGAGTGATCATCATGTAGGGTGCATTTGATCTTGATGGTTCCCCTGGAGCCAACTCAATAAAAAAATCCACTTCCATATAAGGAGGTAACTTTGAAACCTTTGTAGGAAACAAATCCTGAAATTGGTTCAAAACTAGAGTCCTCTTTAGAAATTCATCATCCTCAACATCCTTCCCTTTATCACTAGAAATATGAACTGCAAATAATACACATCTTTTTCTACAACTATGCTTTGAATACATGGCTATAACCATTCTCAGTGATGTAGGCTTCTCCTTTCCCCATCATCATCCAAGCACTCAATAAACTCATCACATAAATCCATTTTAGATTGGTGAATGAAAAACCAACCCATGCCCAAAATGATATTGTATAATCCCAAAGAAAGCACATTTAGATGTACTGATATAGGCATACTATCAACTCAAATGCAAAAGATCTCACCTAGTGATGAACACTTCTCTTAGTTCTTGTAGCCAACTGCACCAACCAATATTATGCATGTAATTAGTTATTCAAGAAACACTTATCCACTAGGTCATGACTGATATAACTATCATTAAATCTAGGATCAACCAAAATAGAAACAACTTAATCACAAAGCTTACCTTTCATCTCAATAATGGATGCCTAATGATCATCTTGCCTATTATCCATTGCTACATAAATCCAAGGAATACTATGCCCAACATCTCCTAATGTTTGTTCTTCCTGAGAAATGTAAATATGAGGTCTGATGCCCTAATGTTGTGGATGATATATCTTGTGATGCTCTCCACCACAAGTGAAACACTGCAAAGGATTCTTGTCATTGTCTTTGTTCTTCTCCTCTGACTGAAATACGTGTCCTCTGTCAACTGCATTGAAATTTCTCATACGACATTGCATTCTCCTTGTCACCTACATCCTGAGGTCTTCTTCTCCCACTTTCCTTTACTCTTGTCTTTCCCTTAACAATCCTGGTTAGGCTCAAGCTTACTTTTAGACTACTCATTACAATGTTGTAGCTTTCCAAGGACTTCCTCCAATGACCGAGGTTCATCATACACAATCTGATCTTTGAATGCTAAAGGAAATACACTTATGAACCATTGTACCTTTTTCTTTTATCATCCTTAATATATGGCACATATCTCAATAGCCCCAAAAACTTGGCCATATACTGTTCATCTATTATAGAAACCATCTTAAGCTCATTTAAATCCTTAACATGACAGTCATAATATTTGTATGAAAAGTACTTCTTTCTGAAGAGTCTTTTAAACTAATGCCAACACAACTCCTCTATCTTAATGGCATTAACACGCTTCACATCTTCCCACTAGATGTCTTCTTTTCCCTTAAGGCTGAAAATAGTTATCATGGCCTTCACATTCTTTGCATAATCATGCAGATCGGAGAAATTCTTCATCCAAAGTAGCCATGCTTCCAAATATTCTATTTTATTGATCGCTCCATCAAATGTAGGAGGCTTGGATTTATAGAACTCATTTGACAGGTAGCCCCTCTAACTCCTATTGTAAGAATTATGGCAATGATAACCATTATATCTATGAAAAACTAAACTGGAATAGAACCCATAACCATTACCTATCCTATCAAGTGTATCCATCCATCTGCCACCTCTAACCATCTCATCCTTATCCAACTGGTGCCCTAATCAAGATGTTCTACCATATGCCCCATTAGTCCTTTCCTCTTGTGCATGACTAAGCCTTGGTTGTCCTTGTCTATGCAGATATGATAAGCACTGAAGGATTACTAAATTAGTTTCTACTTTCTTTTTAAAATCTCTGGAATTTTTTTCCTATGACTAAGTTATCCTATCACTATATGCCTTGCAACTTTTGATCTGTTCCTTCAATCTTCTCAGTGTATCCACTATATTAGGAGTGTACTCATCTCCTTGTTGCTCAACTAATCTATAAGGAGATTCACGTGAACTGTAATCCCCAATTCTTCTCATCAACCCTAATGTTGTATTTCCTGAAAACATGTCATTTTAGATAATTAAATATAAACATAATCAAAATCATACCTTAATGAATTTCAAGGGAGGCTATCTTGTCAACACAAATTAGTCCAGATTAACACTATATATTGATTTCACTAGATATATCTATCTATCTATCTATCTATCTATCTATCTATCTATCTATATATATATATAATATATATATATATTATATAATATATATTATATATATATATATATATATATTATATATATATATATATAATATAGATATTATATATATATATATATATATAATGACATCAACATCGTTAATCATCTCAACATAAACCTCAAGATGGCACAATGCTACAATAATAACCATCATAATTCATGTGCAATAAGCTCATCGAAGACTAACATGTGTGAGTACAATCACATCTACCCTTAGGTCCAGGTTTGCATTCTCACTCTGCTACCACCCTATGGCATTAGATATCACCCAAAGATAATGAAACTAGCTCTAATACCACCCTATAATAACCCCTCCCATTTACCCAAATTCACAAGATTGTTGGGGTTAACATGAGACGCGTGTCACTATGAGATGACCAAACATCCAATGTTCCTTTTAAGGAAGTGAAGCCTGCAAACTGATCACTTATTAACATCCCATAGACACTACATATCACTCAAGAGCTAAACAACCACCTTAGGTGATAAATCCTTCATGTGGAACTCATTTTCACTAACCTAACACCCCAATTGCTGATCCAGGTGGATATTGGTGGACATCTACCAAGTACACTTGGACCCCCACCATTGTTTCTTTCAGCCTTTTAGTTTCTTTAATTGTAGCACAGTTTACTGTTTTTAGCAGTTTTTCTGGTCCTAAACTTCCGGCACTATTTTGAGGCCCTAAACGACATTTTTTGGGAAAACGGGGAGCAACATGGGTCCATCGACTGATGTTTCTCTTCCAAAAGTTGTAGTTGTCAGATAGATCTTTCTCACGAGATATTGTATGCATCAAACAAAGATCGTATGCCGAAGTTACGACCCCAGGAAGTTGATGTACCAATTTACCCAAACGGGGCCCACAGTGTAGTGTTTCATCTTCTAGGGTTAGGTTTTCGGATGTTTAGGGTTTTCCATTGTTTCTCAAAAATAAATAGGCCTTAGAGCCTCATTATAAAATAGTTCAGAGGCATGTAGCCACCACATCTCTTCTCAAAGATAAGCTACCATCGCCCTAGATGTTTATTTCCATTTTCTGTTTGTAAGCATATCCCAGTATTTTACATTAATGAAATGAAGTATTATTTCCACTGTATCTTTGTGTTTATGGTTATCTCTGTAATTTTTTGTGCTCCTGTTTAAATCTGGATTAGTGGTATCAGAGTGGTCTGATTTTTCTCTGTTTTCTTTGCATGTCCCCAATGAGGTTGGGATATGAGTTAGGGCTTGAACTGGTCGAACCTTTGCAAGACCAGCCTTGCAAAACCCAACGACCTTGCATGGTGGATGAAAAGAAAGATGAGGGAGTAGGATATCCTATCAAAATATTACTCAAAGAAGCCCTTGAGCAACAAAGGAATGAGATGATGGACAACTTTTCCCAGATCCTTTAGCGGCTACCCAAGGGCGACACAATGGCTTCCCACAGCTACTCTACAAATGCCACACCATTTAAGGTACAAGTTAATTTTGAAATCCCCATATTTGAGGGTCAGATAGACGCAAATGTCGTTGATAAATGATTAAATCTACTAGAGGGTTATTTTTCTATTCATGATTTTTCTAGTTAGGAAAAGATTATTTTTGCTCTTCTCAAAGTAGCCGCCCACATCAAGGACTGGTGGGAAACCTACTGCGAGCAAAAGGATGAAAGTACCAGCTCACTATTTTCAGTCGCACCCACTTGGAATTCATTCTGGGATACCATCAACGAGTAATACTACCCTGTCGGAAGCTATGAGGATTAATACATAAAGTGGACCATGCTGCGGCAGGGAAGGGACCAAGATGTGCGAGAGTTTACCAATATTTTCCATACCCTTTACGCAAAGTTGGTTATCAAGGATTCAGAGTAGCATTTGATAATCAAATGCCACAAATGCATGCACAAGCACATCCAGGAACAAATAAAATTCCTAAACATCTCCTCGCTCAGCACAACATACTGATATGCTGTCAAGGTTGAGAAAAAGTTTAAACAGAAGAAGCGAGACTTTGGATATTCAAATATGAAGCAAGGGAAAGGTGCCCTCAAACCGTAGAACAAAAGACAAAGTCAAGGTTGGGTGGCCCAAGACAACCCGTCAAAACTGCAAGCAAAGAATAGCACTGCGAAGCCAAAAAAGGACATGGGAAAATGGTGTGATTTCCATAAGAGTTCCACTCACAACACAAGTGAGTGTCGAGCCAAGCAGTCGCCGGTGGCTGAGTTAAAGGTTTCAGAATCAGATGCATGTTCTGACTCTGAGTCAAAACCTGACAAGGGGAATGACAAGAGGAAGCGGATTACCAATGCAGAGCCCAATGCCACCATTTCCACCATGAAGATCCAGAAGGAGGAACCTGAAGGTCCAAAGGAGGAGTAGCGTCTCTTCCACTCCCAGATGTGGGTAAAGGGATCCCCATTAGAGTTCATTGTCGACAGCAGGAGCGAAAAGAACCTCATTTTGGTAGAGGTCGTGAAGTGGCTGGGCTTACCGACCATAGCACATCCACAGCTGTACACCATCAGTTGGATTCACCAAGGACGGGATCTTCGGGTGAGCCAGCAATGTTGCCTTCCATACAACATCAAGCCCTTCACGGATGAGGTATTTTGTGACATTGATCCCCTTGAAGTTTGTGATGTATTATTAGGAAAACCATACTTATGGAAGTGACATGCTATGTATGAATTGAGGCCCCATGCTCTTATTATTACTTTGGGAAATAATTTGTACCGGATACCAGAGGTAACACTACCTACCACCATCTCTTTGGTTACTACAAAATAGTGTAGTAAGATCATTTCCAAAACCAAAAAATTTGTTTTCCTGATGATACACCCTCAAGGAAAGAAGAAGACAGTGGCCACGACCTCCAAACTAGGCCCCTCCACACGACAACTACAGATGGACAAGGTCGTGGAGGAGTATGAGGGCATCTTAACCTCCCCCGTAGGGGTTCCTCTACACTATCAGGTCAAGCACTCCATCAATCTGATCCCAGGTGCACCGCTACCTAATGGACTAATCTATCATCTCTCCATGCTAGAGAATGATGAAATCAAGAGGCAGATTCAGGAGCTTCTACAGAAAAGTCACATTTGTCTGAGTTCATCACCCTATGGGAGCCCGATCGTGTTGGTATAGAAGAAGGATGGGACTTGGAGACTCTGTATTGACTATCGGGCACTGAACAAGATCATTATCCATAATAGGTACCTGATCCCACAGATCAATGACCTCCTGGACCAACTGAAGAGGGAAAAATATTTCAGCAATATCGATTTGAAGTCAATATATCACCAGGTAACAATCAAACCCTCCGATGTGTGGAAGACTTCCTTCAAAGCCAAGGAGGGCCTTTTCGAATGGCTGGTTATGCCTTTCAGATTGACGAATGATCCTGCAACCTTCATGAGGCTAATGGATGACATCTTGCAGCCATTCACTAAGTCATTTTTAGTGGTATACTTGGATGACATCCTGATCTTCAGCCAGAGCTGGGAAGAGCACCTCTAGTACATTCGAAAGGTTCTCCAAACACTGCTGCAACATAAGTTACGTGCCAATTTAGAGAAATGCACTTTTGGCATGACCCATGTTCAGTATCTAGGATACATTATTGATGAACAGGGGGTGCATTTGGATCCAGCCAAGATCCAAGTCATTCAGGACTGGCCCTCTCCAACCACTCTAACGAAGCTCCGTAGCTTTCTAGGTCTTGCCAACTTCTACCACAGGTTCGTGTTGGGATTTTCTCATATCACTTGGCCCTTGAGTCAAGTCACCAAGGGAGGAGCGAAAGAAAAATTCTTTTGGTTTGAATCTCAACAAAAGGCATTCACAAAGTTGAAAGACCAGCTTTGCTCGGCATCAGTGCTCGCATTGCCATACTTGCAACAACCATTTGAGGTCGAGACAGATGCCTCTAACTATGCTATTGGGGTAGTCCTTACTCAACACAGGCATCCAATGGCATATCACAGTGAGACACTTTCAAACATAGTCTGGAAGCATCCCACTTATGTCAAAGAGATGTATTCCATTGTGTAGGCCTACCAACAATGGAAACATTACATTTTGGGGAAGGAAACAGTCATCCACATAGACCACCGAGCCCTCCAGTTCATACAGACCCAAGGGAAATTACAGAATGATCGCCATCAGAAGTGGTCCACTTACCTGCAACAATTCCATTTGAATATCAAGTATAAGAAGGGTAGCACCAATAATTTTTTCGATTTCCTTAGTCGACCACCAATCATGTCATTAACCACCATGCTCAACTCTTATGGGCATGAGAATTTTGATTGGCCACTTCTCTACAAAAGCCACCGAGACTTTGGCCACACATACTAGACAGTCTTGGAGGGTTAGTATGTTCCAGTTTTTCACCTCTAGGATTTCCTGTTATGCCACCTGGGTCACCTTTGTTTTCCTTCAAGTGAGCATGCCAAGATGATTTGGGAAGCACACTACAGTCAGGCTATTCGGCATTTTGGGGTCAAGAAAATGGTGGTAGTACTAGAGAAGTGTTTCTATTGGCCAAATCTTTGACAAGATGTTGGGAAGTATATCAGATCATGCACTGCCTGCTCCATTGCCAAACCAATAGTCAGGAAGCAAGGCCTCTATACCCTGTTGACTACCCCTAGTCGACCTTGGGAATCCATCTCCATGGATTACATGTCAGGCTTTCCTTTCACTAAGCATTGAAATGATTGTTTTTTTGTGGTCATCGATAGGTTCTTGAAGATGGCCATTATGGTGGCCAGCAAGAAGAATATCAAAGCTGAAGCCACTGCTAAACTCTTCATTGAACAAGTGGGGGTGCACTTTTGTATCCCACAGTCTATCATCTCAGATCGGGATAGTAGGTTCCTCAGTACATTTTGGTCCAGTCCCTAGTCGATGCTAGACACCAAACTTACTAAGTCCATAGTCTTCAATCCTCAAACTGATGCCTAGATAGGGGTTGTCAACAAAATGATTGTACACATTCTACACACGTACAACTCAAAGCATCCACACACATGGGATAAGAGCCTCCCCTATGTTCAGCACAGCTACAACTGGGCTCTCCATAGCTCTATTGGCCACAACCCTTTTTAGGTGGGCTTGGGATTCCAACCACTATGTCCCATTGATGTGGCCATACCATTTGCAGCTACTCACGCAGATTCAGATCATGCCCAGTACGAAATAGATAAGGCAAACAAATTCATTGAGCAAATCCAACATATTCGCCAACAAGTCCATGACATTCTAGAGAAATCAAATGCCAAGTACAAGCACCGACATGATCAACATCGGGTGCCACACATGTTTCAAGTGGGTGACAAAGTTTGGTTGCATTTGCAAAAGGAACACCTCACCAGAGCCTATTGGAAACTCAGACCATTCTGATATGGTCCTTACACCATTACCAAGGCTATGGGAGACAATGCATTTGAGCTCAAGATTCCCCCATTCCTTGGCCGGCACCCAATGTTCAATGTGGACCACCTTCGGCCATACTTTCCACCATTACTAGACACATCTAACATTGTAGAACAACGCACACCCACAGAGTTAAATCTAGATTGCATGGAACAAGCTACAACTGATCAGATCATGGACACACAGATCAAGCACACTCACCAGCAGAACATCCAACTGTATCGAGTTGTCAAAGCAGGCCAACTCCTCACCAGGGCAAGTGGCTCACCAGGGACCAAGTTCAGCAGAAGTTTCCTCATCTCATGGAGGTACTCAACGCAATGGGGACCATTGCTTCCTAAGGGGGGAGGAATGATCCATGTGGATATTGTTGGCCACCCGCCAAGTCCAGTTGGACCCCCACCATTTTTTCTTTAAGCTTTTTAGTTTCCTTAATTGTAGCATAGTTTACTACTTTTAGCAGTTTTTCAGGTCCTAAACTTCTGGAGCTAGTTTGAGGCCATAAATGACTTTTTTTGAGAAAATTGGGAGCAACATAGGTCCATGGACTAATGATTCTCTTCCCAAAGTTTTAGTTCTCGGATGGATCTTTCTAATGAGATATTGTATGAGTCAAACGGAGATCGTATGCCAAAGTTACAACCCCGGGAATTTGATGTACCAATTTACCCAAACGGAGCCCACAGTTTGGCATTTCATCTTCTAGGGTTAGGTTTTTGGATGTTTAGAGTTTTCAATTGTTTCTCAAAAATAAATAGGCCTTCGAGCCTCATTGTAACATAGTTCAGAGGCATGTAGCCACCACATCTCTTCTTAGAGATAAGCTACCATTGCCCTAGTTGTTTATTTCCATTTTCTGTTTGTAAGAATATCTCAGTATTTTACATTAAGTAAATGAAGTATTATTTCCACTTCATCTTTTTGTTTATGGTTATCTCTGTAATTTGTTGCATTCCTATTTAAATCCGGATCGACTGCACACATAAAAAGGAAAGGGTGTGGTTATATGCCACCAAACACATGCATAAGCCTACATCGACTTGGTTATGGCCTAATTTCCCCTATTTTTTGTCAACAATCCTGATATCTGATCCACTTTTCTAGATTAGCCTCCCAACTACTGCCTAGAACATTGTGTAAGTTTCCAAATTAATATTTAACATAATGGAAATATCAAACATTCAAAATTGAATCATTAAATTGACCTAGCCTTCCTAGAACACACTATAAATTTCGTAAAACATATGGAAAACATGTGAGCTATAGGTCATGAATGCATACCTAATGATAAATAATACTCTTCATCTCAAAATCAACACTAAGGATTTAAGCCCTCTCTAGTTAGCTGCAACAAAAATTGTTAGTCCATGCATTCATCAACCAATTAATAACTTATCAAAACATGTCAAGATACATAGATAGATTACGTCATATATCCAACATATAGCAACCAAATATCCAACATAGAAACCATCACAACTCATCCATAATATCACCAACATAATCACTACAAGTATTCATAAATCACACTAGGAGGATAAATCTTATTAATATATGAAAATACCAACCAAGTTAGGTACTTCCATGTACCACCCAACCATATATACCAAGCTAAATCAAATATTTATTTCATCCAACCACCCTTGTGCCATATTCCAAGCATGAATGTTAGATCTAATGGAATAAACCAAAAAAATCAAACTGGGCTTTTCGAGGTCAAACCACCTTGGCCCTTAACCATAATGATTCCATCTCTACAATCCATAAATCACTAACATCAACAATATGAGTCTCTACCAAAGATGTCTAGGACTCCAAGAACTAGTAACTCAACCCATAACCTTCCAAGGCTCTAGGTTGTTTGTTCCAACTGTGGCTCCAGGGACTAGTAACTCAACCCACCAAGGGCTCGAGAGCATTTGTCCCAACCAATGGAACCAGGAACTATTAACTCAACCCAAGCTATTCCAACGCTTCAAGGGCATTTTTTTCCAACCCACAACCATAAGGAACCTAAACACCAATCATAAAAAATAAAAAATGGAAAAACTCACAAAACCATGGCTAAAGAGGAAATAGTAAGGTAAGGCTAAAACCCACTATCAATTGAGGCAAAGCTCCATTCCAATCACAACATAACCAGAGACTCACATGAATATACCATGCATCCAAAAATAAAACTTGTTACATGCGAAGAAATCCATTTGTAGCTTTTCATCCAATTGTTTCTTTTCACTCCCTTGCTTTCCTTTGCCTTATTTCTCCAAATACAAGTGAATACTAGAGTGATCCAAGCATGCTTGAAGAATGCTCTGAGATTTCTCTATGTGTGTAAGAGAATCAGAGAATGAAAGGAGATCTCCAAAACTAAATGACCAAAAATAACTAAAAAAATCTCTACACTGATCCTCTGAAGCCTTTTTATCATTGAGGCCTTTATTTTCTTCATTTTCCTTCAATTTTCCTCTAATTTCCCTTACGTGCAAATATGTGTCTCTTCACCTTCATTTTCTCCTATTTTCTTGTATTTTCATAATTAAATTCATATTACTGCATCCTTTCCTTTGCAATTTCCTTTGACAATTTCCATAGTTATTTTTTAATCACGAGGGATGCCTAATAAAGAATTTTCCCCAACACCCGGCTTGGAATATGTTTCCCGTGACCTTGGTCTTATTTTATTTAAATGGAAAATCAACTAGGGGTTCTTACATTGTCCTTATAAGAATGCCAGCTACATCATGGTTCCCTCTTTCTTCTACATCTCATCATATTGAGATTGCTTCCTTCTTGGTATCATAGAGACATCTTCATCCCTTAATATTTTGACAGGTTCCAGATCATCACTAGTCTTACACAACACTTTCATCTTGTCTTCATTAATGAAGGCATCATATTGAGCCTTTCCAGACTTTAAGTTGATCATATTTTTCTCATGAAAGTGATATCCTTTGAACTTTAGGATATTTTCTCACATTAATTTATAAAAATAAATTACAATTAGATTTGAACTTTAAATATTTATTCATTTAATTTTTTTAAAATTTATTAAATAACCAAACATATTATTTATTAAATTTTTTATCTATTAATAAATATTAACTTTCATTTAAAATAAATTTGGCATTTCCCAACCAAAAAGAAGGGATTTTCGTAGCCCTAAACAGAGGCATATAATTAGCAAGTGATTATTAATCAATATTAAATTTTACTTAAAAGAAAGTTGGCATTGCATAGTCTGAAAGCAGGGATTTTCGTAGCCCTGAATAGAAGCATATAGTTAGCAACCGCGAGCTAGCTCCCCGCCCCTCTGCCAATAAAGGGAAGAGGAGAAAATGAACAGATTTTGTGAGGAAGTTGATAAGGGAAGTGGCAGGTTTTTCCCCATATGCGAAGCTGATCACCAAGTTGCTGAAAGTGGGGAAGGAGAAGCATGTTTTGAAAGTGGCAAAGAAGAAGTTAGAAACACACAAGAGGGCCAAGAAGAAGCGAGAGGAACTGTCCAATGTCCTTAGAAAGATGAGGCTTTTTGGAGCTAGTGAGAAGAAGAAATAAACTACTAGCATTGTTGGACAGATTTTGTGGAGGATAACTTGTTTCAGTTTTTTCCTTAGCTAGGGAGAAGTTAAAGAGGAATTTGTATAGGCTACATTAATTTAATTAGTATTAATGCATTTTTTACAACTAATGAGTTTTTGATGCATCGTCATACATCCTTTTATATCCTTTTTACACGGAGTGTACGAATAAGGCAGCATTAATCTCAAATCATAACAATAACAATTTGAGCTTTTTGCATTGGTGAGTGAGGAGTGAATTAATCCACAAATCATTGTCTAGTATATGGATACATTTGTTGCAATCACCAAATTACTAGCTACATATCTTTCTTGTCACTTCTATGTTGATCTAAATCTTTGGAACTTCAGCAATTCGCAGAGAAAAAATAGAAGAATTTGTGTGTCTACATCAAATCCCCAGACTAAATGGCAACCACGGGAACCAATAACATGCAAGCCAAGCTGGTGGGGTTTGATTATTGGCTCATCATTATTTTTTCTAGTAACAAATATAGTATTGTCATCCTTTATGGGTTTTATCATCTTTTTTATTTTGAAGGGGAGCTTGTTATGGTTTTATTTGAGAGTGAATTAGATGCTGGGTGTCCTTATTTTGGCCCTAAGGATTTTTATGCCCTCTCCAAGTGCTTATTTTCAACTGAGATTGAATCAGTAAAGCATCAGAGCAATGAGATGTTTATATGGATAATATTAGGTGTATTGAGTGCTTCCCAGTCCATTTTATTCTATGCATGGATTTGTTCAATTCACAGTGGGAGTCTCTTGTTAATTTGACAAAATGATCTTGATGTTTGTCATATAACGAAGTCAATGGCTTAGATGTAACTTATTTTGTATTAGGAACCAACCAAGAATATTTGGCTTAGGATGGTTGCACAAGGTGCCTCTCAATCGTTGAAAAAACAAACACTTAGCCAAAACACAAACAAAGCCACAACAATATCTGAGAAATTAGACAAATCCTAGAAAATCATTCATAGCACAAAGGTCTAAGAAGAATTAATGGTTCCATTAATCCATAGCTCATAAAACATAAATCCAGAGATACTCTCCAACCCCCACTTGGACAAACCATCAACCTCCATGTTTCGTTCTCTATACACATGGGGGAAAGATAAATCAAAGAAAGAAGAATGGGGGGCATCAATATTAGCCATCCAGTATTGTAGCAAAGGAACATCTAGAGAACTCATCCCCTGCAACCAGTTAGTGAGAGTTTTGGCATTTCCAACAATCCTAATGGATTCAATGGCCAGCCAAACAACACTCTGAAGTAAACCACACAATGCCACAATATCGGCCCTACAGTTAGTTCCATCACCCCTATTCTAATAGAATTGAAAAATCCTGCTGGGACAAATCTCAATGAGAGCTCTCCAACCACATCATCCCCCAACAAAAGCCCCATAAAAAAATATAGTAGGGAAGAGTGTCCCCTAATCCAAAATTTGAATAGTCGATCAAGGACACCTGGGAACCCAGTGGCCTATCTCAAGAAAGTAACCAACAATTTAACACTGGTAGGATAGTAGTAAGGGTGTCTGTCCTCAAATATTGTAGCATTTCTAGAGCACCATATCCCCTAAAGAACATACATATGGAGGGCCCTATATGGTATTATATTCAAGGAGAAAAACATAAGACACTCAATAATGGAAGATCAATTTGAACCAACCCTAAGCTTCAATAATCTTGCCACATTGTCTGATAAGGTCTTGGCAAAGTGACACTCCAAAAATAAGTGAACAGTGTCTTCAATGGAAAAATGGGAAAAATGGCATCTACCTAGACCTTGAAGGCTCCTTTTCATCAAATTCTCCCAAGTCAAGATGTGGTTTAAAAGGGTCAACCAAGAGAAACAATTTATCTTCAAGGGTGCATCCCATTTCCACATAGGCACGGTCCATTCATCAAAGGAACTCGGAGATGAAGAACCATAAATGAATGCATAAATTTATTTGACTTCTATGTTGCCTCCAATGGCTCAACTATCCCATGAAAGAAAATCATGCCTTTCATTTAATTTTATTCCTGCCTCAATAACATTGTGTCTATAATACTTCCATTCAAGATCATGTTCTACATTCAATCCAAATTCCCAAGAATGTGGCCATGTATGTAAGGGGTGGTCTAGGGAACTCCACTCCAAGAGTTTATGCCTGCTCCAAGTGTTTATTTTCAACTAAGAATGAATCAGTAAAATATCGGAGCGACATGATGATTATATGGATAACATGAGGTGTATTGAGTGCTTCTTGGTTCATTTTATTGTAGGCATGGCTTTGTTAAAATCAAAGTGGGCAAGTCTTGTTAATTTGATAAAATGATCTTGATGTTTATCATCTAACAAAGTTGATGGCTTAGATGTAACTTATCTTGTATTAGGCACCAACCGAGAACATCTATCCTAGGATGGCTGCATAAGGTGCTTCACAATCGTTGAAAAAAAAAACACCTAGCCAAAACCCAAACAGAGCCACAAAAATATCTGAGAAACCAAACAGATCCTAGAAAATCATTCATAGTTCAAAGGACCCAGAAGAATGAATGGTTACATCAATCCATAGCTCATAAAACATAAACCCAGAGATACTATCTAGCCCCCGCTTGGACAGGCCATCAACCTCCATGTTTTATTCTCTGTACACATGGAGGAAAGATAAATCAGAGAAAGAAGAATGGAGGGCATCAATATTAGCCATCTAATGATGCAGTAAAGGAACATCTAGAGCACTTATCCCCCACAACCAGTCATTGATAGTTTTGGCATCTCCAAAAATCCTAATGGATTCAATGGCCAGCCAAACAACACTCTGAAGTAAACCCCATAGTGCCACAATCTCGGCCCTGCAGTTAGTGCCATCACCCCCATTCCAATAGAATAGAAAGACCCTACTGGGATAAAGTGCAATGAGAGCTTTGCAACCACATCGCCCCCCAACAAAAGCCCCATCAAAAAATCCAATAGGGAAGAGTGTCCCTAGATTCAAAATTCAAATAGTCATCAGAGAAGACATAGGAACCCAGGGGCCTATCTCAAGAAAGTAAACAACAATGTAACACTGACAAAACAAAAATGAGGGTGTATGTCCTCAAAGATTGTAGCCTTTCTAGACCACCATATCCCCCAAAGAACACACCAAAAAATAAGTAAACAATGTCTTCGATGGCAAAATGGCAAAGGGACACTCCAAAAATAAGTGAACAATGTCTTCATTAACAAAATGGCAAAAATGGCATCTACCCGGACCTTAAAGGCCCCTTTTCATCAAATTCTCCTAGATCAAGATGCAATTTAAAAGGGTCGACCAACAGAAACAATTGATCTTCAAAGGTGCATCCCATTTCCACATAGGCATGGTGCATTCATTAGAGGAACGGGGGGATGGAGAACCAGGAATGAATACATAAATTTCTTTGACTTCTATGTTGCCTCTAGTAGCTCAATCACCCCAAGAAAGAGATTCACGCTTATAATTTAATGTTATCCCTGCCTCAATAGACTGAGTCTATAAGACTTACATTCAGGATCCAGTTCTGCATTCAGTCCCAAATCTCAAGAATGTGGCCATGTATGTAAGTCTGCTTCATTAAGCCATCAAGAACTCTAAACCAAAATTGGTGCAATTGCAAGATAATTTGTGCCTATAATGAATGACTCCTATTCATCCCCTTCATCACATCCAACCCAATATGTATCTTAGCCCAATTTTCGGCATGCCATTTTAGATTTGCACAATGAAAAATCTTAGCAGCCATCAAGATTCCTCATATAATAGAATTTTCACATTTAGAGGGAGTTCCCACTACAACCCACTCTTGCATACTTTGCTCATGAAGATATTTCCTTAATATTATATGTCTCCATAAGCCCTGAGCATTAAAATCCCTCCATAGATTAGAACAGAGGAGGGCTAGATTAGACCGCTTTGTGTCCCTTAATCGACAACGACTCAAATTTTAAGGGAAAGAAATCATTCCAAGCTTGATGAGTTGGTATTTTTTCCTTGGGCTAGATCCCGCCCGCAAGAACTTGGTAATGATAACGTTGATTTTGTGAATGACTGTAGATGGGAGAAGAAATAAGTGCATCCAATAGACATAAATTCCTTGAAGCACCAATTTTAACAAGATCACCCTGCACTTGAGCGTCACCCATCGGTGTTCCCAAATAGAAAGCTTTTTCTAGACTTTTCTGATTAGTCATTCCCAGTCCAATAGTCTGTAACAACTAGGTTTGAGAAAGCATCCCAAGTATTTGAAACTTTAAGACAAAGGGATCGACTTAATCCCAAATAGATATTCTATTTGTTGGATGGTTGATACATCCATCTCATCCAATATCAACTCAGATGTTTCCTTATTGATAATGAGACTCGAGGCTTTACCAAATTTAGAAGGAATCTGATATATAATTTCCCATTCTGACAATTTGGCCGCATCAAAAAAAGGACATCATCTATGAAGAAAAGATGAGTTGAGGTGGTTGTGAAAGATGCCCTACAACCAGTAATATCCCCATTTTATTTTGCTACCTTCAAGCTTTGACTGAGCAAATCCATGACTAAGACAAAAAGGAGCAGGGAGAGAGCACATCCTTGCCTTAGGCCCCAAGAAATTTTGAAGAAATCAGAGGGGTACCCATTAAATAGGACAACCATAGATGTCGAAGTCACACATGCCATTATCCATCTAACCTAACAATGTGGAAAGCTAATCTTGTGAAGGATCAGACAAAGAAAATCCCAGTCTACCCGATCATATGGCCTCAGTAGATCTATTTTCATGAGGTAGGTTTTTTGTTTGTTTGATTTGATCGAATGTATGATTTCTAATGTGATTGCAACTGCATCATGTATTCTCTTGTTAGGAAGAAAGCCAAATTGTTCTGGGAATATATGAAGAGCAAGAATCTTTTTAACTCTATTAGCTACAATTTTAGAAATCAATTTGTAAACAGAGTTACAAAGGGAAATAGGTCTAAAGTTAGAGAAACAACTTGATTTTGATTTCTTAGGAATCAATGCATGGAAATTTGCATTGATAGCTATTGAGATTCAACCAGATACCCGAGATTCTTCAACCACCTACATCAATTCAGCTCCCATGAGGTCAAAATAGGATAAGTAGAGCTCAATTGGCCAACCATCAGGGCCCAAACTCTTATCTTTGGCCATCTCTTTGAGCACATGGAGGAACTCCTTTTCAAAAACCAGAGGATCCATGCACCTAATGTCATCCTCATTAACAAAAATGGGAAAGAGGCTTGCCAAATATACTTTATCCATAAAGTTATCCTCCCCCTATTTGGTGATTTGTTTACTGAAAAAACTATGTGCTTCTTCCATAATATCCTTGAAAGAATGTATCAATATACCCTTAGAGTTCCTAATATTCCAAATAGTATTAGCAACCCTTTGCTTAGAAGCAACCTTGTGGAAGAATTTCAAACTTTTATCCCCTCCTTTGATCGAAGCGGCCCTGCTCTTAAGATGTCACTCCTACTCTTGGGCCAAAAAAGTTTATTCTTCCTTTGAACTAGATCCTTAACTAGATTCAAATGGTATTCAGAAAAAACAACAAATGAGTGGTGGGTCCATATAAGGAGCGATATCAACCTCAATTTTCTTAAGTTCGAGTGTTTGCTCCTCCTTATGCTTGTGGATCTAGGCCTTCACAATGCCTTTAAGTCTCTTTAGTTTGTACCTGAAGGTATCCATGTTCGAATTGAAGGCATGACAAAGAGGTTGAGATCATGATTGAAAAACCAATTCCTTGAAATATGGCTCCTCGATACAATGTTGGTTAAATTTAAAAGGAAGTTCTCACTACTTCTCAGCACCCTTCCATTGGATCATAATTGCATGTCGATCGGAGATTTCAGAAAAAGAAGATAAGGCCTCCAGATTGACTAGCTTCATTTTCAAGGAATAATGCACTAGGAACCAATCAAGCATTTTGGCTCTACCATCATCTCTATACCGCCCGTTCCTCTAGGATGGGCACAAGGGTTGTGGAACAATGTCCAAGAGTAGATTTCGATAAAAGAGGTCCTTAAAGTATCCAGCCAAGGGATCCACCATAACTTTCTTCCCCCAACATTCATGGTCATCAAGAGTAAGGTTCAAATCCTCAACTACTATAAGATGTTGCAAGTCTAAGATGCCAATCCCATCAATTCTATCCCAAAAAACTTTTCTATTAATTTAAGTCCCATAAATATTCAGAATTCAGATTCGTTGACTTGTTACTGGAATTCAGATTCTTTGACTTGTTCCTTGGCAGTATCCTAATAAAATCATGTCAATCTATATCTTATATGCTTTGAAAGTAGTACAATAGAGGATTCTTATTTTAAAACTATATTTTCTACATATTATTTGTTGGATAAGTCAAGAATATGCAAATTGCAAACAATAGTGAAACCTCTAAGATTTCTAGAGTGTAAACTATGCTAATCATCAAGATTTTTTCAATGTAAATAATGTAAAGAGTATAAGCTCTGCAAAATAATTGAAAATTAATTTATTTTTTTGAAGCAATATCTTTAAAGGAAAGAGTGGACATAGGGTGAATTAATATATAGGTGAAGGGCATGATATGCCTTCAATGGTAGAAAGAACAACAAGCTGGTAGGTTAGCATGGGATGGATGCAAGAGTACAACGCAAACCGATGACCAGATGTTCTCTCCTACAGTATCCACATTTTGTGGTGAGAGCATGGAAGAGTGCCACTGTAGCTAGTTAAAGAGCCTTCTACATCATCTCTTGTGGTATCCATAAATTCCCCACATATAGTTGTTGTATTCATAAAACAACACTCTTTATGATATTTTAGTACTTTTCCGACAATACTTTCTGCAACAATCTTCTTTGGAGTGGAGACACAAATATTCAAACTCTTTGGCAATTTGAATTTCCCCTTGGTTCAAGTTGTCAAATTTCAAAGGAGGAATAAACAGTTGTGCCAGCGTCACTAGCAGTATCCTCTTGTCTGCAGTATTTGGAAGCAAGCCCACATAGTAGGTTCCTTTCTTCTAGATATGAAGAACACTATTACATGCAAGGGGTTCCTTCATTTGAACCACAATGAATCACCTTTAACGAGAAAGTATCAAGGTATTGGTGTTTTTAGTATAATTTCATTTGTTTCACTATTATATTTAGGAAATGATTTTTTGAACTTTTAAGTAAGCTAATCGCTAAGGAAGACTTGTTGTTCATTTTTGTTCTGTGAGATCTTGCCTATCTCTAGAGTTTTAAGTACACAATTTAGAAATTAGTCTTCATATGGTTTTAACTCAAGCGAAATAAAGAAGGTAAGTGAAATGGCTTGATATTTTCTTGCGAATTGAGTAATTTGTTCCTTTGCATTATGGACTATGGCTTTTGTTAGCAAACATTCTCATTCCTTTGTTTCTCTATAGTAATGAAGTATGCAGTGATCATGTAGGTGCCTTCCCTCCTGCCTATAATATATGTTTCTGGATAAGTGCTATTCACTATGATGTGTTTGTTTGATTATTGGAAATGTGCTATACTTTGACACAAAAGTTGTCCAATTCTTGGTGTTGCACCTGCAGGTATGCCCCAATATTCAACTCCCTACCCTCCTATGGTGCATCCCACTTTTCCTCCACGTCGACCAGGAACCATGGGTGTGATGCCCCTTCCATGGCCTCTAATTCTAGGGGTTCATGCAGTGACCCTAGTTTAGAAGTTTCCTCCAACCACAAGTTCAACTCTTTCTTCAAAGGGTGTCATACCACTTATACCTCCCACTAGTAACCATAAACAACATTACACATTTTCATGCCTATTGAACTACACTTATCGCCATGGGCATGTAGTGCCAATTAGTGAATTGCACCTTTATTTTGAATTGGAGGGGAGGTCAATTTATTTTCAATTTATCTTCATTTATTGGAAAAGCTAGTTATGATAGCTTTATAGATGGTGAAGGATGAAGCATGTCTTATGGAGATTGGTTACGTATAGGCTATGTCATGATACTAGGAATTGGCGTTGCAGTAATGAAGATGCAATACATAACTAATGTCACTAATGTTAACTAGATTAGGAAATGCTATATTGACATTATTCAGATGCATATTCAAATTTGGATTTGACACACAATAAACTAAATTAAAAGTGGCCACAAGATGGCAGATACCAATTGTTAGAATGTCATTGATAAGTCATGTCATGTCCACTGATACACATGGATGTGTCCCCACATTGAGGGGATACATTTTGTGCACAAATTCCATATTAAAAATGTTGGGGACATCTTGGTTGTGTTCTAGAAGTACTGTGTATGCTAGATAGTTCAGGGAAGCAGCTGAATGTGTTCTCATTCCAGTTATTGATACCCATTGCAAAAGGGGATGTCCTGTAGTTATTTTTCAGTTGGGTATTCCTGGAAATTATTTTTGCTAGGGCTTGGGGCTTTGTTGCAAGCGAATGAAAAGGAAAAAACATGGAATTTGAAAGGAAATTATAGCAAGGGATTTTATTTCCTTCGTTAGACTGGTATGAACTTTGCAAGGAATCTAAAGGATATTCAATCAACTAATAAAACATTAATAAAATAGACAACAGAAATATACACAAATCAGACATTGTAGAAAATGCCTGAGAGCCTCACTGTATTATATTCCTCACAATATCAATGTTGTCTACAAATAATGACAATAGTACAAATAAATACATGAGGAAGTTTGTCTCAAGATAGCAGTCTATCTTGGACACTATGGTTGAGAAAATTTCTCAACCAAACATTAATCTATGAGCTTAATTATTTGGAGAGAAGCTCTCAACCAACTAAGCCTAAACTAAATCCTAACGATGAGGAACAAACTCAATCTAGAAATGTAGGATTAAATCCAACTTTCTTGATTTTAATTAATTTAATTATTTTGGACTTATAATTGTTTTCATCACATGAGAGTGAGGCTAACGTTCCCCCCCTCAATGATAAGTCTAAAATAAGAACCGGGAACAATCTTCCAAGTTCTCACACTGAAACTGTTGATCCTGAAAAATGTTGCCTGAAAAACCGCCAAAGCTGGATACCGAAAAAGTTAAATCTAAGGAGAACATGAGTCAAATGCATGTCTAAGTCATCTCAAAAAATTTTCTTGACAACTCTGTCATGTTCCAAGTTGTAAAAGGATCCATCAGTCCTTTGCTTGCAATCAACATCCTTTTTCCACTAGAAAAATATTGAGAACACCCACTAGCTACTTTGATGTTGACCGCCCACTCGCTGCTTTAATGTTGATGAACACCCACTGGCTGATTTGTTGATGATGCCCATTGGCTTATTTGAAGATGCCCACTGACTACTTTTGATTATGTTGTCGAGACTTATAGTCTAAAAACCACCCTTAATTCCATTATAATTTCCCCCCTTTGTCAGCTGAAAGGAGATACAATCATTCGCACTTAATTTATGAACTCCCCCCCTTCAGGTGTAGGAGAGTTTCACTGTTGTACTCCTGCTTTTAGGTGAATAAGAGTAACATCTTCAATTGACTGTTGGCTACAATAGGTGAGATTGAATTCTGTTGTAAAACCTATACAATTTTTTTACTGTTGTCGACCATTCCCAAGGATCAATCCATGCATAATTGATCTTTAATCTAGTAGGTTGGTGTTGTTTGCAACATTTATCTCATGAGTGATTCTGCTTGCCACAATGGTGATAAGGATGGAGATAAAAACATTGATCTTCCATGTGAACTTTTCTTTGACAATGTTTGCATGTGAGTTTGTATTCAAATTTATCATGGCCTATTGATGTTATTTGATCAAGAAATCATGCATTGATGAACTTGATCAGCTTAGAATAATATGGGATATGAAATTTTTTTCATCTTTGTCATATTCTAATCCTCATCGATCTTTGTTACATTGGAGATCTTCCCATGGCTTGATGATTGGTTTGGAAGAGGCAAGTTTAATTTGATCATGAAAAACTTCTACACTTGAAGTTGTTTGGATGAGTGATTCAGAATCGACATCTTTATCTTCATTTGTATGGTTGAATGACTTGGAAGAATCACCCTTTTGTTGCAACTCATCTCTTTGTAGTTGTGACTCTAGTTCAAGGAACTCAACTGTTTCATGTGCATGTTGTAAATTCATTGAAATATCAACAAGAGTGTCTTTGTTGATTTGAACCATGTCTTCAGTAGTTGATAGGATCAAATTGTTAAGAATTTGTAACAACTGAATGCTTTTCGCCATGTGAACTTGCTGGAACTTGTTGTAGCATTTTTTGGTTTTGACTAGATAGGATATTTCAAAAAATGTTAAGTTAGGATATGGACATAATAATAGTGAATAAAATGTTAGTTTAAAAAATTATTTTTGATGATGATGTCCATATCAAATAAAATTTTTGGTTAGCTGCTCTAAAAAATCAAGGCAAAAATAAAATTTTAGGTAAAAAGAAAACAAATAAACTCTGAAAGTGAGCAAGTCCAAATGCCACTACTCTATTTCTACAAAATAAAGGTTGTGTGCAGCTTGTTTGTAAATGCCACAACCCATGGCAGTCAAACTGTTTAATCTTGACTGCTTCATGCTTTAAATTTGATGTAATAGTTAGAGAAAAAAGATCTATCCAAACTATTTAATCTTGGCAGATCAGTAGTGAGGTAGAGAATAATAAGGTGCACGTCAGTTTAATCTAAACCCTTGGAAGTTATAAGGGTAGATTTAGATAGTTTTCTATTGTAAAATAAGAAGAAAGGATAAGGGTTTTCTAGCTTAAATGCACCCATTAAATGAAGAAAAAATTATAGGGTAAGAAAGGGTAAGTAGAGAAAGGTTGCAGAGGTTTAATGGTTGATTGGACAAAATGTACATTTATCATGTTTCTATGTCCAGGAGGCAATTATAACAAGGCAAATGAAGTTCTACTCGATCAAGTAATTAACTTTCCATTCATCTCCATTCATTCATATATTCATTAATTTCCCCTTCCTACCTTGATACATTCATATTCATTCATTTTCCCCTAAGAACCCCTTTTCCTATGGGAAAAACCCTTTTTACCTAGGAAAAGTAAAAACACCATGATAAATTCCCTTTTTACATGAAAACCCCACAAAATATGTTTTACCCTTAGTATCATGCATATATGAAAGAAAAAATCCATAAAAAACATAATACTTAGTGTTATTCCTCTTTTCTGCTATATCCCATTTTAACACTAACTAATGTATTAAACCCTTAATATTTTCCCTTTTCCATATAATATAGCTCCTTTAAATAAAATATCCACAAAACCCTTAGTTTTGTTTAAAAACTATATACTATACACAAATATCGCATTGACGGAACCGCAGGCCTTTAAAACATGCATATACAATAGTTTTATAATAAAACTATGTATTATATAAATAGCGCACCGCAAATGTTGACGGATCGAAACCTTTCATATCAATCCACCTTTCCTCGAGTGCAATATGCGATATGTCATAGCCCTAGACCCAACGTTATATTGTCATAACTTATTATCATATCGTGTCCGCCCCTCCATCACAAAGTCCCACTATACCATAACCCGTTGCCCATTGCGATCTCCGATGCATGATGAGAGCCCAAACCTGACCATACATATATTACAATCTATCACCATTTCATATTTGGCCCTCATCGCATCTCTTTGTGATGAGCCTACCCCCCGCCCACTCCGATAGCAATATGTGACTAACCTCAGACCCAATATCATTATCTGCCAGAGTTAATACATTTTCAAATCCGACATTATGTGTTTTGTGATGATTTTATGTCTTAAATCATTTTTCGATTTAAACAAATAAATGACCCAAAGCCTTCATTTAAGCTGATAATCACATTTTAACCACGATTAAGCCATTCCTGCCATATTTAGTCCCTCCGTACTCTTTCTTTCGCACTGTTCACCTTTGCTAGTTAATGTAAAAGAAGACTGTTTTTTTTTCTGTTAAACGCATTTTAACGCCATCTTTACTCTATCTTGACTGTTTTACACAACGCAACCCCAATAATGCCTTTGCAGCCATTAAATCATGTTTTCACCTTCCAATACCTCCCGGACACCTTACGATAGTCTTTGAAAGCTCAAAAATCCATCACGACCTCCTCTGTCCCCATATTTTTCTTAATGAATTGTATTTTTGCGGGCAAAGATTTCTATTCCAGGCTTACAAAGAAAAGCCCATGGACAGTTGAAAGATAAAATGAAGACCAACTCACTTTACCCTATGGCAGAATCTAAATTTTTTTACTATTAAATAACACAGTAAAAAACTGGAATGCGTGGTAAAGATAGAAATGATCACCATAAATGTTACTCAGCAGGGCTAAAGACATTTAACATAGTTTAAAAGAGTATCAGTAAAAGGGTTAAACAAGGTAATCTACGAGCATAGAGGATACAAAAAATTGATCAGCTAAAGGGGAAAAATATCAGACAACAAAGCCAACACAACCTGAATAAAGGGGACAGTAAGAAGCAGTTCAAACAATTGCCCCTATATTCTTGCCACGAAGATCTTTCTTTTCCTAAAATTCTTAATCTGTTTCAGGATCTTTTCCTAAATTTCATTACTCTATAAATAACTCTTTTCTAGAGTTGTAAACGGTTTAGAGTAGAAGATTCATAGTTCATTGCTTGTAAAGTCCTGACTGTTAGTTCTACTTTGAACTTGGAAGTCACCTTTGAAGGAAACTTTTGTAGACACTTGATGTACTTAGCTTTTCTGGGGTCTTAATACAAAACAGAGGATTTTTAATCTGGTTTTACAGAGTTTTGTGTTATCCTATAAGTTTTTCCAGTTTTCAATCCTTATGTTTTTCTTCATATGCTTATGACTTATAGAGATAACTAGGTAGGAACAATTCGAGATTCAATTGATTCCTATAAGCTCCTGAAGTGATCATCTATTAAGAGATTGGATTAATGAAATAGTATGTGTAGATAATCCCCTCTAATCAATAAATATTCAACATCTTTTGTAAGCTTAAGTATACTGCCTTGAATATTTTGAACGTAGTTCAGAAGGTTTTCCATCTTATGATTTTTCTATTTTACAGACTGGAAACTGTGATAATCATATTTTTTGTTGTCTTCTACTCACCACTATTTTGATCTATATCACTATGTAATGCTTTATAGCAGCCCTCTGTTGAAGTATTAATATAACCCAAAGGATTAATTACTTTAATCCTACATCTATCTTCTTTCATTGGTCTTCCAAAATTAAAACCAAAAACCTCAAAAACAATTATTTTAGATGCTTTGGCATTGGTAGCTTGACCTACTACTATCTCAGAGGTATAACATAACTGACACTCGCTTGCTTTTAATACTTGTTGGATTTTTATAAATCACTCTCTTGAATTCTTGAGATTGCTTACTTGAACACACACTTGCTTGTTGTAGATATGCACAAGCTTGATTGTTGTTTGAATATTTGCTTTCGTTAAAGTTGAACTCGCTCAGTTTCAGGCTCACTTGATGTTGTTAACTTTGCACTTGCTTGAACTCATGCTCTTGATTTATCAAAAGAAGGGTATCAAATACTATTTAAAATTCACCCAAGAGAAACACTTACAATTATTTGAATGACTAAGTTAAAAACAATGGATTCACTTGGTTTAACTGATTCCATATCCATTCAAAGCCTGGGTGTCGGGTTCAACCGAGAATGCACCCTTACAATTCAACTCAAGTTGACTTTGACTACAAGTTGACTTACAAATAATAAATTTATTTGCAAGTTATACAATTACTGATTGTCGTTGAATGTGGATGTATACTTTTCCTTGTAATGCTTGAGTTTTTAGCTTCATTAACTTGATTTGCCTTGAGTGAATGAAATTTCTTGTTGATGTTGCAAACTTTTCTTATGTGTTGTAGTTGCACAAAAGCATGTGATTGTTTGTGCTTGATTGAATGCTCATTTAAGCTTCTTAGTTTCAAGTGCTTTGATTAATTTGCTTGTTTCATTCACTTGCTTTAGACTCCTTATGTGTGATAGATAAGATAATTGTAGTGTCAAAACTAGACACAAAACATGCACGAGAAATCACTACACAAGGTGTATATAAGATCCCCTTATTCAATTTCAGGTGGATCTAGGACACAATCACCATAAAAAAAGATATGTTTTTATTAAGTATTGAGTACATCATCCTTTTATCTTTACAACATCGTCATGGAAACTTCTCAAAGTTCTAGAATTCCTTGGAAGCAAAATATTACAAGGGGTTCAAGATGTTGAGCCTATGATACAAGATAGGCAAGTTGATGAAAGCGAACCAATGGATTACAAGAAGAAAAATGAGGAAGTTGTCATTCATATTATTCCTAGAAAAGAGGTAGATATATCGTCTTTCTTTGATCACAATACCTCCACAGAAAGTGAAATTCTTGATGGCAAGCTGGTGACACAAAAATATTTTATTTACAAAAGTGCATAGGAAGACATGGGGTTAATTGATACTTGCAACCAATTGGCTAATATTATGTTAGATAGCATGCCCAGAGGAAAATTTGAGATGCAATCTAACGTGGGAGTTGCTAAAAATGCTTTCAAGAAGTTTGCACAAACCGATGCCACACAGGAGCTATCAAGGGCTAGAACAAGCCTTATATGTATTCCTAGATTTCATATGAAAAGAAAAAGAGATATTGCAGAAACATCATGATCGTTACCTAACAAGGAAAACCTTCCTGGATTGCATATGAAAGGCAAAAGGGATATTGCACAAACATCATGCACGTTACCTAACATGGTAACTCTTAGATATAGAATTCTAGGTGTTGATCATGTATTTAGCCATTCCCCAGGATTTGATTGTGCCTGTTTACAACAAAGGATAAATCGTTATATACTTTTCCCAAATTCTAAACTCATGAAATCTAGTGCTCCTGAAAAAGAGACAATCCATGGTTTGACTGCATCAGAAAATTCTTCTGATAGCTCAAAAAATGGGAATGCAACCAAAGCTGTGATTACAAGTGTACAACCTGACTCTGGTATTTAAAATTCTGTCTATGGACACTTACTTTCATAGGGAATGGGAACTAAGGCCACGACATAGGCTTTTGATTCTCAATATTTTCCATTGGAGGATTTCCATGATTCAAGGAGACAACAATCTCAGATAGAGGCTCAAACGTTTATGATGGAAGAAAGCCTGAGAAATTGTAATGAGTGCAGGAAACAAGGGTTTGGAAGTTTTTCTACTTCACATTCTGAGAACATGGCATCTAATGAGGAATACACAGATCCTCCAAATTTAAATATCCCTGAAGCACTAGAACTTAAAAATGCTGACATGTACCGGGAGGAAAGCTCAAGAAAATTTAATGAATTCATGGAATGAATTTTGGGATTAATGTTACCTTTCAAACTTGGAACATTGCCTCTGACCAAGAAGATACAAATTCTCCACATTTAAAAATTCTGCAGATGGAGGTTGCAGTCGAGTCTTTTGTCAAATCTAGTTCTAATAGAGATGAATAGATGGAGCATAAAGAGATCCAAGATGAATCTCTGATATGACATGAAGGATATTCAATCAACTAATAAAACACTTAATAAAATAAACAATAGACATATACACAAATCATACATGGTTGAAAAGGCCTGAGAGTCTCACTATATTATATTCCTCACACTCTCAATGTTGTCTACAAATAATGATAATAGCACAAATAAATACATGAGGAAGTTTGTCTCAAGATAGTATGTCTATCTTGGACACTATGGTTGAGCAAATCTGTCAACCAAACACTAATATAGGAGACAAATTAGTTGGAGAGAATCTCTCAACCAACTATGCCTAAACTAACTCCTAACCATGAGGAACAAAATCAATCTATAAGGTAGGATTATATCCAACTTTCTTGATTTTAATTAATTTAATTGTTTTGGACTTATAATTGTTTTCTGCATATGAGAGTGAGTCTAACAGAATCTCATGACAACTTTGCCATTTATTCCATGAAACCTCTCATAGTTTTGTTTGGTAATGATTCTAAACATGTATGTACTCAGTTGAAAATTATTGCCATTCCCTATGTCTTCCTAAACTATTTGTTATTATTTTTTGTTGTGTGAAGGATTTCACCAATAGTAAATAAATAGTGCAAAAGTCCATATCATATTCCTCAAATGGCTTAGTTTAAAATCAAAAATAAAATGGATTAACATAAAACTGTAGTGATTTGTTCTACTAAAATAAAAAGGACACATGAAGCTTCTATCATTTTGTTTCTTCCCAAGAGAGTGGTAAGACTTTTTCACATTATACCAAAAGACTTTCATTAATTTTCATCATGTATGATTGAAGAAGGCGTCTTCAAACCTGTTATCTATTCTCTCAATGCATCACCTTTGAAACAAACATCCATGGACTTATTCTCAACTTGTACCCTGACCTAGCCATTCCCCACATATTTTCTTTATCAGCTTTGGGAATTAAGGAGACATGAAAACCAAGATTGATGATATATTGCTTGAATTGACATTTTCTCTCCAACTTAATAAATATTTCTACTCCTAAGCTTGATAGCAACTTTATAAAGATGGATTTTGTAGATCTCTTACCCTTGTTATTGTTTTATACCAAAGCCTAACTCCTCCCGACTCCCCATATAACAACCACCTTATGCCCCATTTTTTTACTATTGGAGTATCATTGTAACCCTTGTTTATAATAAATATTTTCAACTTTTAAGGTTTTTGACTAGGTCCAAAGATATATTGAAATCTTTTCTTAGGCCAATCCAAGGATCCATACCCACTCCAAAAAGTACCAACCCCGAATCTTGCAGGTAAGACAATCCCCTACAAGGCTGGTTTAGACCATGGCTCTCAAAAAAATGAAATTTGCACATAGGGTTTCTCTAGGCTTCTAATCCAATTTAAATTACTGCCTGGGAAATTTACTTCTACAGAATTATATTTTTTATAAACTCCTTCCAAAGATAAAAATCCATATAGATTTAGTAGTCATTGTGATTCTCGTGCATTTAACCAAAGGGTATTATACTCCCTAGAACCCTTCCAAAGGAAATTGAATGAAAACTTCTCTATCTCATGGAAGGTTGCTTTAGGAATTAAAGCAAGAGCCATCTAATACTATAATGACTTCTAGTACACTCTTGAACAATATTGGTTTTCCACCTAAACAAAGCCATTTGCGGCTCTGTAAGTCATCATCTAATGAATTTTATTTGTCAACCACAACTAGGCGTTGATGTCAGAGTTGTTAGGAATGAGACCAAATCCTAGATATTTGAAAGCATTTTAAATCTAATTCTTGATAGTGGATGAAGTTGAATATCATTATAGTCCATGATGCCATAACTATTAGGCATTAGATTTGATTCTACTAATTTGAAACTCTACTTAAATCCTTGAATTTTCCTTCCTTACATTTGGTATAAAGTCTCTACTTGTATCTAGGTTCAAATGATTCTTGGATCAATCACATATCCAGGTTGGACATTTTTTTAATTTCCTACCACTAGTTATATCTAGATATGTGGAGGGGGTGGGTGTATTTTCCTCATCAGCAGACCCTTCCTCTGTGTCCTTTCCTATATCAAAATAGACCTTTTGTCCCGTCCAGTGGACACTTACAATTTTCTTGGACTTGTTTGGAATTCCCATCCCCTGTTTACCTGTTGTAGATTTGTCTGATACAAGATTATACATATTTTCTTGGTCCTCCTCCCAACATGTATTTTTGAAAACTTGACTATTTCCCACATCACTATACTGATGTTTTCTCAATGCTACACGCTTCTTCACTCCAGACTCGGCTCTAAGAAGACTCATCATCAACATAAGCATCATAAACATGATCCCATCATCATTGTCATCATATGCAACACAAATCTGACTTTATTGAAAACATTCACTAGTTTGATCACATTCATTTATAGTTCGAAGAGATTTCTTTCTCATGTAAACAGGGACAGATTCGCCTCTTGAGATTTGTTCCTATCTCTTACATTAAAACAATACCCATGAATTTCTTTGAGAAGTACCTGAAATATTCGATTCAAGTTGAGTTGAATCTGGAAGTATCATAGGAAAAAATGACAGTAGTGGCAACATATTGTGGTAAAAATCACGCATGGGACATTAGGACGCATTATGGAGCTTCTAGCTGATGTAGAATAGGTTGTGCTTCTAGTAGGGGTGGCTATTATGACTCCATTAGCTTTCACTTTAGTTATAAGGTGGTTGTGCTCATAACATTCATTTTAAAAAAGGTAATGATTGGAAACCCGATCATCCCCAACTTTATTAAGGACATCAAACACGTTTCCTGGTATAGCTTTCCCATTGTGGAATATCCCATTACCTAGTTGCATTCTGAGTATTACGTAAATTCCATCTGTTGTAATATTTCCATGAATAATGGACTCCAAATCTCTTCAAAAACTTGTAAAAAGATGTGCAGTGAAAAATCCTAGAGAACCAAGATTGGAGGAAACCACAAGGGGAAATTGTTTCATGAAGTTACACGTCATCCCCATCCAGGCATGCAACTAAATCTTCTCTTTCATGGAGATAACATGCATACTGAATATGAATGGTTTGAATGAAGTCGAATCCAGAAAGGATGGAAAGATGTTCTGCACCTCAAGCTTCACTGAAATATTCATTTTTTTTAAGTTCCCTTGTTAGTAATATTGACAAAACTCTTGGGCACGTTTCTTTCATTTCTATATGTGGTGAGTTTCTTATAATGATAGCTTCCTTTCCTTTCCAATGACTTATTCAAACTATCCACCTATTCTTTAAGTTCACGAAGTTCTCCATTCCTTTTATATAAGCGAGCAGTACTTGGTTCCAAAAGGGACACCCATTCGACAATTTTAAGGTGCTTATTGACTCCTGATATGAATCCGATTCAGGACTTATGTGCCAAAACATCAAAGCCTTTTCCTTTCCCCCTATTGAAACCTGAAGCAGTTAAATCAGTTTACTATTTCTATATGGTTCATGTTTTCGTATGTTCCAATGCTGCAATAAAATCCCCTCAATATGAAACGGAGTTATTTATATATTATGCCTCCTTCAAACGATCTCCAGTAACTCAAGTTTATCTATTCTCTTAGTTCCAACAAGATCTACCAATTTTGGGCAGCTATAAAGGTTAGAAAGCTATGGGATTTTTCATCACGTAATCATCTATGAGATTCAACATAGACATGGGTCTCCTAAAATGTCATTCATGTGTATGACTCTTACTTTCTTGCAAGACAATGTGTTATTTAATAAAAACTACACATACATGTGTTTGTTTTTTTAATATATTGTGCCCATAGATACCCATTTTGGGGGTTCGTGTTTCCAGGCATCCCCATTTTGGACAATTTTAGATGTTTATGTGTTTTTTCCAACTTAACCATAGGGATATCTTCTTCTATGCTTAATTTAAATAGCCAATGATTCAAATGTATCCCTTGAGAGCTTAGGAAGTAGGGACTACATTTGAAGATCAGACCATGGGCTCTTCTTAAATTGAAATAAGAAATCCATATCCTCTTTTGTAAAGATAAACAATGACCAAGACCTTCATAAAAGGGATCCAATACTCGATTATCTAGATATCAGGGTCCTTGTAACTTGACCACTACCCCCATCAACTTTCCGACTAAGATTTTATCTACGACCAAAAGGGATTTTCTTTAGAGAGTGGGGCTTTTGATCATTATTTCCAGGAACTCTTCTAACTTCATCACAAAGTGGTCATGATTTGAGAGCACCTTCCTTCCTTACTTAAGAGATTCCATAAAAAGGAGTTGGAAATATGCTACCTCCTCCTTGAAATCTTGATCACTAGGAGTTTTGAGATCTGCCATTTAAAAGAGCTCATTTGATCAGGGTTGCCTAGCTATTGGTAGAAGAGCAAAGTGACTTCTAGAAAAGAATTCTGAACCGCAAAAAGAACTATACTTAATCTTTGCACTCTTTTCCACTATAACCCCCTTATTATCATTATACATAATAGGTTATTATTGTAGGAATTTATAGGGTAAGTTCCTTAGATAGAACACCAAAGGACACCGCTCACAAACAAATCACAGATCAATACACTAGTATTGTTGACATGGTTAAAACCCTCAAAGAGGGAAACAGTCCACGGCCTGAACCAACGTGGCCATTTCAGACAATTTATTAATAAAAGAACAAAAATTTACATAAGCTTCTCTCATGGATACCCTACAAATGACCCTCCATGCTCTTGAAATAGAGATGATGGACCAAGCAGGTGTTAAGCCATGAATCAAGTGTCAGTAATACTAAGGAGAGATTGAACCATCATATCACTACATATTGTGACCGTCAGATTGTAAGTTACAAAAGTACATAGTAAAGAAACACACTTTACCTAACTCTACACTTTACCTAACTCTATGTGTCGGAATATCCTAACATCCCCCCATAAGAACAACTTGGGATAGGATTGAAGGATGTACAAATATGACACAATAGAAGAAGGAAGGAGGCATTAGACCCTATCCCCCTTTAGTGAAAACTTCCTGGACTGCAACCATAAATCAAAGTTTAGTAAACCCCACCTCTATGAGAGCCTTTGTAAAGATGTCTACAACTTGATCATCTGTTGAACAATATTGCACCTCAAGAACATGGTCATGAATGAGCTTTCCGATGAAGTGCATGTGCATTTCAATGTGTTTGTTGCACTGATGGTGGACTGTATCTTTTCATAGTTGAATGGAACTTTGATTATCACACCAAAGTGTAGTCGGATGCTACTACTAAAAGCCAAACTCTGACAAGATCTAACGAAGCCACAGGGCTTCCTTACTAGCTTCTATGGCACCACGATACTCTACTTCTACTGAAGAAAGAGAAATGGCACTTTGTTTCTTGCAAGCCCATGTAATAGGTCCTGAACCACGAGTGAACACATAACCTACAGTGGACTTTCGATCATCAAGGTCACCAGCCCAATCATAATTAGTGAAACCAACCAATAGAGGAGATTCTTCTGCACTATAATGAATCCCAAACTGAACTGTACCTCGAACATAACGAAGTATTCTTTTGGCTACTTTCCAATGAATTTCATGTGGGTTTTGAATAAACTGAGAAATAAGGCCAACAGTAAAAAAAAGGTCAAGATGAGTATGGGTCAGATACAAAATGTTTCCTACAAGTTGATGGTATAAGGTAGCATCAACTTCAAGGGAAGTACAAGTGACTGAAATTTTGGCTCCAGATTGAAAGGAAGAATGGGCTGGCTTACAGTTTTCCATGTGAAAATGGCGTAGAAGTTCACAGACATACTTGGATTGGGAAATGGAAATACCTTCCATGGATTGCAAGACATGAAGATCAAGAAAATAGTTGTGAATGGATTTGTTCATTGTCTTTTTTTTTGTTTAGAAATTATCCATTGCCTTTTGGTGTTTGTTTGAAGTCCTTTCTTCACTTATAGAAATGCATGCACAACTTTGTATCTTTTTAAAATAAAATTGTTATAAATTCATGAGTTTTCATAACATGTCTCATATTTCTAGTTACTTTGATGCAATACGGGTGAGAAACTACCACACCACACGTTATATCAACAATTGTGGAAGAAATAATCTATGGCTAGTTTTGGTGCGAGTATCTATTTTCTATAGGTTATGATTATCATACATGACATTCTATATTTTCTTGCTACTAATTTTCTTTGAGCTCATATATCTTGGGGAAATGTTTATGCAGTGTGATAACATTGTAGTTAAGAATGGTTTTCAAAGCATTCTCTCTGGACTTGAACCAACTGCTTCATTTTCAGGTTGGTAATGGTTCTTTTTTATTTAATTTTCTTGTGGTTTAGTTTTTGTTGCAGAATAGAAGATTTTGAAGGATGGATTTATTCCCACCATTAGGTTTTCTAAAGACTCTTTAATTGCTTTAGTTAGAGTCAATTCTTGTGATAATATATAGTAGTAAGAGGACTACTGAGTTTTCAAAACTTTCGTCTTGTTCCAATCTACAATAGGATTGGAGATTCTATGTTTGGGAATTGTTGGGATGATGTCAATGATGAAACTCAATGATGACAAACATAAATGACCCTAAATAGTGCAAGCTATTTTGGATGTAAGAGTTCCCTTTAAAATGAGGCATTATTCCTAGTTCATTCTATACATGGTGCTCCCCACTGAAATAAAGTTACATAAAATAGCATTAATAAACCAAATTATAGCAATTGCCGGAATCTAGAAAATGGTGGCCATGGATTTTGGAGGGACCCATTTGTTATTTAAAGGTCTAGACTAGGATACAAGGCCTTTTTACAGGTATTTTTATGTTACAACTCTACTAGCATGCATTAAATCTTAGGAGTTCTTGATACTACCACAAATCTATCTAAATTATCTAGCAACTGACTAGGATGGTCAGTTTCCAGTTTTCACCTTTTGCGGCAAAAGTGATATGCTATCAATTTTGAATATTGCCCCAAAAGAGGAAATTTAAATTGAAAAATTATGGGTTTTCCACTCCATAACTATTTAATGTTCATTTTCATGATTCCCTTAAGAAAATATTGTAAAAAGCTAAATGTAGGACATGGACCTCCTACATTTGTCATATTTCAATGGATAGGATAAAGGGAAGGATATTCTGATTAATGATGGATTAGCAGATTCAATGACTTAGTAATAGTATGTATTCTTTGAAGGAATGATCAATGCTACCCATTTAGTAATATAAGGTTAGGGAATTTCTAGTTTGGAAAAAAACATTTAACAATATTCACAAAGGTCCTACAGAGGGGGCTTCATGTTAATGATGGGAAGCCAGAAGTTTTACCTGGCATATGAAGATACCAATGAGGACACTTAGAGGTGGGATCAAACTTATGGCAACACATGGTGACATCCCATCAAGATGGATTGGTCACACATGTTAACAGGTAGTTAGTTCACGTGACCAGATTACAAGCCCAAAAGCTAATTTAGTGATCTCTTTAAGGCCTACCATTTTTTAATCCAAACTAATTGTCATCAAGTGTCTAAGTTAAATCATATTATTGCTCTCACCAAGGTTCAATGTTTCTAAAGATAACAGTAAATTTTTTATTAGAAAATAGAGCTAGATATATGGGGTAACTCTCATCAATACCGTAATTTCAACAGGAATGACATATCCATCGTTATCTGTAGTTTTTGCATTGTACTCCTTGCAGAAGGCCATGATGTTAACTCCTTTCGATCCCAATTCCGAACCAATAGGGGGAGTTGGACTTGCCTTACCAACTTCCAGTGTGAGTTTCACCGTCCCAATCATTGTTGTTACAACAACAAATGGGCATGCACTTGATCACATGGTCATTCCATAAACAAACCAAAGAAAACACAAACACCTATGACATGAACTGGCACCCAAAAAACAACTCCAAAACACATAATTGAAGAGACTTCTACACAACACTGTTAGAAAGGTTTATGTGACCAGATTACAAGCCCAGAAGCTAATTCCGTGCTCTCCTTAAGGCCTAGCATTTTTTAGTCCAAACAAATTGTGACCAAGTGGCTAAGTCAAAGCATATTATTACTCTCACCAAGGTTCAATGTTTCTAAACATAACACTAATTTTTTTATTAGAAAACTAAACTATCTATATAAGGGGTAACTCACATCATACAATGTAATTTCAACTGGAATGACATATCCATCTTTATTTGTAGGTTTGGCATTGTATTCCTTGCAGAAGGCCATGATGTTAACTCCTTTCAATCCCAATGCTAGACCAACAGGGGAGCTGGAGTTGCCTTACTAGCTTCCAATGCTAGCTTCACCATCCCAATCATTGTTGTTGTAGAAACAAATGGGAATGAAATTGGTCACATGGGCATTCCATAAACCAGCTGATATATATATATATATATATATATATATATTATAATATATATATATATATAAAATATATATATATATATATATATATATATATATATATATATATATCTATATAAATAATAAAAAAAAACACCTATGACATACACTGGCACCAAAAAAAAAAATTCCAAAACACATAATTGAAGAGACCTGTACATAGCATTGTTAGAAAGAAAGACCGTATAATTGTGGTGACCTTTCTTGGGCTTCTGTCATCGCTTGGGAGGAGCCATGGCTAAGAGATTTTGGTATATGACCTGCCTCCAGAGTCCCTATATGGAAATAATATTCAATTAAATTTTGGTAGCTAGAACATTGCCAAAGAAGTGAATGTTTTTGAAATCCCAACTTCTAGTTTCCTTTGGTTTAAACAAGGAATAACATTTGACAAGTGGAATGCCCTCTTTCTTCCTCTCATCCGTCCATAAAAACTTTAAAGAATTGCTTTCTAATTATTTCAATAACCCTTAGGGATGTAGGTCATAACATGCTAATAGATTGGACTTGCTTCCAACAGTGCCTTGGCCAATATCAATTTACCTCCCAAGAAAGCCATTGATTACATTATTGGTTAGCTTTCTTCCCTATATTCTTTATCAACCACTTCTAGTGATTCTTGAAATGTGGATACTTAAAGCCTTCTTGAAAATTTGAGCTCTAAAACAGGAATACAGACAAGATCATTCTAAGTTATTTCTCCTCTACCCAATTAAAACCTAAGTTGCAGAAAACGCTGAAACGTTTCAGAGTTTCCGAAATGGGTATGTTGAGAAATGTCACCTCCAAAAAAATGGAAACATCAGTCGAAATGTCATATATGTATATATAAATATATAGATAGAAATAAATAAGTGAATAACAAATTATCTAGCAAGAAAAAGGGGAATAAGACCCATAGATGAAAATTTGAAAGGAAAGACAAGTCTATATTAAATCTAATAGATGATTACATCATGGTCAAGTTTTGGCCAAGTTTCGGAGTTTCGAGTACGGGTACGGCCCAAAACACCAGGTTTTTTGAAGTTTTGTGCAACATAGATTAAAACCAAGTGAATATTTCTACATATTGATTTCCATCCCAGAATCCGTACAAGATAGGTCAAGCGTTTCCTCTAACTTATTTAAATATTGTCAAAGTGAAACTATTCAATGTTCTGATGAGATTTCACTGATAAAGATGTGATTTCGCCAATCCATGTTGCATATTTCCATTAACAATATTTATTGTGTAATACAGTGTTGTAATTTGGAAGGTGTTGAGATACAAGAATAGAATGTTCGCTAGATATTCCTTAATCTTAAGAAGAAAACATCATTTGGAAAGGATAAAATGGCCTAGAGACCTTAAACCAGGAGCACCATTCTCTACTTAGAGAAATAGAGTAAAACAGTCTCATAGATCCTAACAAAATTAATAAACATTTTTTTAACAAAAACCACCCAGTTCTTGGTTCGAAAAGTTGGCCAAAATTTGGGAACTTATCACTTTGGGGATTCTTAGCTGGAGTACATAAAGGAATGCACTGAGAAAATAAGGTAGGAAAGTTGTGGTAAACTCCTACTAGCCTACGGCTAGGCCACAACCCAATCAACAAAAAAAATTGAAAGCATAAACCCAAGATATGAGAAAGTTTAGAAAATAACATCAATAGTATATATATCCATATTGAATAGAAATCTTATCATAAAGAAAATGACATAAAATAGAGCAAATTAATTGTGTTGTGTGTAAAGAAATGTAGATGAAAAGATGATAGTGGTGCTTACTCTGTCATATTTTTTGGAATGATAGTGTCGACCTAGTATGTTTCCTGGGAAGGACTAAGCATAGACTTTTTGGAAGTGTGAAGAGTTTCCCAAAAACCTAGCAAGAGAAGCTAGAGCATGGGAAAAGGCACACCTCACTGATTGGTCATGGTTATAGCCTCCAAAAAGGAATAAAAGAGATCAATCTCTTGAATTAGAGGATACGAGGCACATAGGAGATGAGGTCAAAAAACATATATCTCTTGGTGAAAATGATATGGGTCATGCCCATCGTGATTCATTGGTATTGAGTGTTGTTACATCAGATACTCTGGCAGTGAAAATAGTTTGAATCTATCCATTTTTGTATCACAAGGAATTTCCAACTCTACTAAAGACACTTATACTAGAAGTGAAATTGGTAGACAAGAAACTAGCAATGGAAGCTAAGAGATGCTTCTTAAAGCACAAACCGACAGACACCTTACCTTAATTACAGAAATTGATGCATCCTATAAAGCAGAGAAGGGGATAGCTCTTGTAAAGGATTCCATAGAAGTATCAAATGAAATTTCTAAAGGAATTTTCTATGGATATAAGGAAGAGTTTTCTTCTCTTGAGTAGGTTTTGGGGCATGTCAAACATGAGATTGAAGTTTGCAATGGCATGAAGGTTCAAAAAGGTGACACTAGCTTTGACTTAGCTTGTAACACTACTGACAATGGACCAAATGTTGGTGTGTCTTCTCTTTGTTTTGAAATGACTTACACTAAGCTGGTTCATACTACTTTCCCAGTTGTTTAAAATCCTATAAGGTTGTTGCTCCTACCATTGCAATTGATAAGAGTGTATGCAAATTGGATTGTAATCTGGCAGTTGATGAAGGGTATCATAATGTTGATATGACTATGGTTGTTAATAATTTATTAAATGATGATGATATCTAACAAAAGATGAAATCATGGGAATGGATGAAGAACCCATGGAAATTGATGAGTGCTTCTGCAATTGACACTCCCATTAGACATAATTTGAATGTGTGCAAGGGTTATGTCTCTATTTTAATTACTTAGATGATAAGGTTGATGATGTTCTAGCAGTTCATGAGAGTGTCTCTAAGGTTGATGCCCATGTAACTATTAATGAGAGTGTCTAACTTGTTAATGACACTTTAGTAGTTTATGAAAGTGCCTGCAAGGTTGAGTCCTATGAGGCTATTGAAGAAAGGGAGGTCAATATTGGGTTTCTAGTGTCAGTTGAGGAGAGTGCTTTCAATGTGAAAAATATTATAACAATTGGTCAGCGTATGGTTGATTTCCATGTGGTTGTTGATCATAGTATTTTCAAGTTGGACGCTATTGTAGTTGTTGATGCATGCACAACATTAGGAGTTCTAAAGAAGATGATGAACATGTTTCTAACACCTGAAAGATGATGGATGGGCAAAGAAGCTTTCCTATTGTGCTGCCAAATGTCGCTCCCTATTCTCATGCATTAACATTTGTAACTAGGTGAAATTCCAACCACATCTGGAACCAATGCTTATTGTTTTCAAAATATGTCAATCCCAGTCAATGAAATTTGAAGGCAAGAAGTGATCATATTCTTGTCTAATGAAATAAGTCTTGAAAAAAGAAGGTTATTTGTGCCACTGGGGAGGAAACCATGCCAGGAATGGTTTTTATCAGATGAGGAGCTCTTTTCACATGACCCAACTATCTCAACACTTAGAAATGAAGTATTTTGTGACTATTTTGAGCTGGAAATCAAAGGAAATCATTTCTCAGAAGGATGTATGTTTAGAAGAAACATTGAGCATGACACAAATATTAAAAATGCAATTCAAGAAAGATATGAGGTAAAACCAAATATGCTTATAAACAAATGAAAAGTGAGGAATATATAAGAATATCAACAGACAGATTAATTCAACAACATGAGAACCTTTTAGAGGACACTGTTGACAAATATGAGCATCATAATATCAAAGATGTCCTAGAAAATTATGATTAAATGAGACCTAGCCCTGATGGAGTATCTAAATTGGAAGTGATCGTAGCATCAAATTCTGATCATCGTCAATTATATGAAATAATGAGACCAAGTAAGGGATGTTTTCTGGAACCCAAGCTATGTAAGAGGAATCTTGAAGAAAATTTTGGCTTGCCTCTGAATAATATAAAATCTAGTGGATCACTGAATACAGTGCTTACACCTTTAGCTCTAGGAAAATCCTTAGATGAAAACATAAATACTCTTAGAAAGATTGGATGGGGGGACAAGAAAAATCTATCCAACCGGTCCATACAATCCAAGAACAATACTGCTACCCTAGTGAACAATGTTAGACAAAGACGAAGGTTAAAATAAATTGATGAGAAGATATATCAGAAGAAAAATAGGATTTAGCACAAGAGTATGATATTATAGGAAGAAAGATAGTTTTTTTATGATATGAAAGAAACATTTGGCCACATTAAGGAAATTCAAGAATGTAGTAAAATGTTGGATCAAGGAATGGATTCCCTGAGAAAGAAGATCCTTCAAGCATAAAGGAATGTGCAGGCTATTAAGGAAGAGTTTGGTACCTTGAACTTGGTTTAAGGCAATGGAAAAATCAATGGAAAATTGTGGACCTTGTTCAGCAAGGAGCATTCAAGGATCGAAAAAAGTAGGTATATGAGCCCCTGATAACCTGGGATGGACTAATGTCAACACCCGCAGTCCCTGAGTCTAATAATGGTTTTATTATGAATGCAAACCACAATCTTGGAGGACCAAAAATTAATGGGGCATAGAGATTAATTACAGCAGTAGACAACCTGCACCTGAGCCTATTACTCACTATATGGCAACACTTAATTCTAGGAATCCAACTGGCAAACAATTCAGATCTTTGTTGATCTAGATTCGGAATTACCAAGTTCGGCAATTTCACTGTAGAAGTTGTTGATCCTATCTTTGAATACATTGGAGCTCCAAGCTTCCTTCGTAATATCATGGATGCAAGGAGGTTTCCAATATGTGAGGAAGGAATTTTTGAGATTAATTCTTATCACATCCATGACAAGGATGAAAATTGGGTTGTGCTAGTTTGGCCCTCAATTATTGCTCATGAAAATAAAAATTAACAAGCTGGTGAAATGTTGGTATCTATCACAGACATTGCTAAAGAACATTGTGCAACCTATGATCGACATGATTATAAGGAAGGAGCCATCAAAATGGTTGAATATCTACATTGTCTTATTTTTAACATCGGGGCAAGAAAACAAATTATGTAACACCCTAACATGCAATTGCTAGAGGACAAGCAATGTCAGGAAGGGGAGACTGTAATGCTCCCTATGGATTAATTTCCCAGGAAGGATGACATAGGGTGTCCAATCTCATAGGCTATATTCTTTGATAAAGGGGTAAAACTCATTATCCAATGTCTTAGGGAAACACTGGGTAAATTTGGGGTGGCTAGGGAAAAAGCCCAAATTGGGGGTGATCCAAGAGGATCCTCAAAGGCATCACCTCTGCTCTTTAGTAAATAAAGTCATTTTTATCTAATATTAAGCCAACTACCCTGATATTCCAAGGTCCTAATCAAAGGGAGTCTTGAGAGATATTGTCTCCATAAAAATCTTTACATGGTTTAGATAAAGAGATTTTAAAAACCCTTCTTGGGAACCAAGAAGAGGAGAAGAGAGTTTGTGGAGAGCTTCTTCAAGGCTTATTGATTCAGGAACATTGTAAAGGAGAAGTAGATTGTAGGTCTACTTATTTTTCCCTTTTTACTTCAAGAATCAATAAAGCAGGTTCATGGGATTGATGAAGCCAAAGAGGTAGCCACGAAGGTTCTGGTGAACTCTGTCATCAAATTGTCTATGTCATGTCTCTATCTTGATTGCTTATTATAGTTTGCATATGTTTTGTTTGTATGTCTTTAAGAAATGATGAGAATGAATATTGTAAGCAAATTTTCCATTATGTTTTAGTGGAGAGTTTAGAGATGAATTGAATTGAAATTTGAATTAGTAGATAGGGCACTAATTTAAGATCAAGTGGTTTCAAAGCCTCAATATTAGAGGTTGTTTCTATGGATTGTTAAAGGATAGCCATGGGAAAATGTTTGAGGTGGTGAGATGGACCGAGATTGGTGGATTTGCGGCTAAGAACTTATGAAGCAATTGTTGTGAGTAGCACCTTTATTTGGTGGATATGCAACTTGATTAGTGGATTTGTGTAGTCTTGTTGGATCGTTGGAAAAGATTGCATGGTAGTTGGTAGTGTTTCTGTGGCATTGTGGAATTTATTCAATAAAAAAAAAAAATCCCTATGGTGCCTAGTCTATCTTCATAGTTTGTGTGTTGCATGGAAGTGTGTCAATATCAGAGATTTCATCCTGTGATCAAGGGTGGCTTGATGTATTGTCTTGAACTGCATGTTGCATGAAAGCAATGAATTGCATGTTGTGTGTTGCAAAACTGCGTGTTGCGTGGAAGCTATCCATATATCCTAGTTCAAATCATTTGAAGTAATTATCGTATAATGTATATTGTGGTTATCTGATCCATTCAAGATTCTATTTTGGATGCCTGAAATGACATCAAGATCGCATTTTGGGTGGCTCCAATCAATGATATGCCTAGATCTGCAATCTATTGTTCTTAGAAGACATTATATGGCTTTCCCTTCGATGCAAAAGAGGTATCACTCAATTTGGTAAGTGCGTTTTGCGAATGCAGTTCAGGGTTATTCCCTTAGAGATGTACCAACAAAAGATCTATAGCGAGAATTGCTGAAATGGGTGTCTATCCTCCTACACAGGAATTATGTTCAGTTGATATGGAAGATCAAGGTTGAATCTGAGCAGGATGGTTAATTTGCTGACAGATCAAATATTTTTCCCAATAGATCTGAGGGTAACCAAGGATCGAATCCTGCCTATGAAGTTTTGTTGAAGAAGTGCAGTCATAAGCTAGAGGCCTTGATGCAAGAAATGTTTCATACTAATTTCTACTTGCAATTGCCCAAAAATGTCATGGAAACAACAAATGAAAGAACTTCTTTGCAAGAGGTTGATTTTTCATACATGAAATGCATGTACAAGTTCAAAACATGACCATCATTTACTGTGGAGTTTCCAAATTGATTATTGTGGATCCTTCGAATAAATTTGCTGCTCTCGAATTGATGAAGGGGCACAAAAGTTTACATAACGTTTTCTTCTTGTTGTTGTGGAGTAAAAGGAAAAAATTTGGTCTCGATGTGATGCACAAGAAGAGAGTTACGTGGAGGTCGATCTGAGTATAAATGCAACAAAACTTGAACATTGCAACTAGTATTTGGATGTACAGACAGGAAATAACAGTGTGCATTTAGAGAAGTTCAACCCCTATACATGATTTGGTTGTTGTGCATAGATATGTTGAGGAAACTTCTTCGTTAAAGGCCAAATTCCTCGATTAACAGAGGAATGTGATAGAGAATGTGCTAGTAGTCGAACCATTGCCACTGTAGGAGCTATACCTTCTTCGGCTCCAGAAATATTTTACGGACCTGACGATATACCTCTTCCACTTGGACTGATTGCTATAGAGGAGATAGTAGAGGATCTTCCATCCAGTACCCCATTACATTTTGGAACTAGGATCCACTTATATCCTTCTACTCCTGAAGTTAGTCCTTTTAATCATCCTTCTTCGCAAGTTCCCATCGAATTGCTAGGAAATCTTTTGGGTAGACTAAAAATTTCTGAGCAACCATCAACATCTAGGACTATGTCATCTGATACAGCTATGGTAGAGCTTCCTACTTCCATTCCTACTATGTTTGTTGGTATACCATTTGTCCCAACTAGTTATCAATCACTAGTTGGAGTCCACTCAGGGGTTGTTTCATTGACATGGTATGTTCCTATTTGTTCATCTGGAGTCCCATCTTGTATTTCGTATATTAAAACTCAACAAATTGATCCTACACGTTAGTCAATTTGGGTAGACCAATCTTCAAGGACCAACATATCCTTTGAACACTGGACTACTGCCATATGGACGGCAGTATGCTTTTTCATTGTTCCCTCCTAGAGAATAACCATATGACAGTTTACAACAAAATTTAGGTCAAACTGGAATTACATCCAGTAGTTGGGTACCAATACTACCTCAACAACCAAGGGTTGTATATTCAATACAACCAACACAACATGTGTCAAATATTCCCACCACACCTACTATTCTGACTATGTCGCAAGTACAAACACTGCCTATTGTGTGTCAACCTCAAGTCTCTCAAGTTGCAATACAACAGCCTCTTGTCTCTATGGCTCAATCACAACCTTAGGTTAGTGCTTCCTTACCTGGAATGACTCAGGCTCAAACAGGTCTTATCACCCCACATCTTGGTCAATCTTCTAGTATTGGGCAACAAAAAATGGTCCAACAACCATGGTTGGTGCAATACCAACAACCGCAATTCCAACAAACCTACCAAGGACCTGAGCAACAAGGCTTTGTAGATAATGGACAACCACACTTTCAAAATAGTTATCAACAACCATACTATACTAGTTATGTCCAAAAACCTTATCAAAGTTACCAACATCAGATACATTATGCTGGTATGCAAAGACCTACTGCTCAGGCAATTCCATCTTATCCTGGGTATGCTTCACCTAACCTGAATTAGCAGTTGCCTTTTGTAGCAACTCTAAATTACCAGATTTGAATCGATAGACAAATGATCCAGTGATTCCTCATAAACTTCCATCCGATATTCCTAAATTCAATGGAAATCCAAGTGAAGATCCATCGAATCATGTAATTAATTTTCATTTGTGGTGCTCATCTAACACCCTAAATGATGATTCGATTAGGATTCGCCTTTTTTAGAGAATGCTAACTAGTTCGACAGCGAAATGGTATATTGAATTGACTAGAGCTTCGTTTGATAACTTCAGTGCCCTTTCCACTACTTTCCTATCCCACTTTTAGTTACCTGTAAGGTATGAAATGGGGACACAACTCCTTACCAACTTTAAACACACAACAACCACCCACATATCTGATCATATTCATGATTGGTGATGTCATCAATGAATGGTAAAAATGTATGTTCCTGATCAACTTTTAGCTGAGTGGTTTATTAATTCTTATTACCATCTATAACTGAGGACATGGCAAAAGGAGGAGTTGTCACTAAAGAGCAAGTCATTGCTCATGCCCAATATTTAGACTTGATCTATACTTAGTCTGGCACACTCTTTGACAAAATTTCTGATGCTCCTAGACTAGAATTTTCCGTTCCTCCCCCTCCTAAATTGAATAGGGACTCTCATGCTAGTGATGGCGTGATCAGTACCTCAAGCGCGCAAACTGCAAAACCTCCATCTGGTAAATCCCTTGCAGTTTCTAAGAAAAAAGCAAACGAAAAACTGCTTGCCTCAGATGTTAATGTCGTGTCATCTGACAAGGGCAAAGACCCAAAGCAACTAGGGGGAAAGAAGAAAGGGAAAAACAATAAGAAGAAACAGGAGAATTCAACTTCTAAAAAATCATCTGAGAACCCTATTGGGCGAAAGAAACCTTGTGATCCATGTTACATTTGTAATGAGGACCATTAATTGTCCACATCAAGCTGAGGTTACGAAATTGTTAAAAACTTCAAATACCTCAGTGGTGTTGACTGATCTGTTTCTAAACCCAGAAACTAATCTGGTTGCTATCAATGATGCTTCCACATCCCAAGTTCTTATGCTATCTGTCTCAAAACAACAAAATGATGCTTTGATATCGACAAGGAATAAATATTATGGGAATCCACTGTCATCGAACAACAAGGCTATAGATCAACCTTGTAGTTCGTCAACAACTTCACAAGAAGTTGTTCCGCCCACCATTCCTGAATTAACTATAAAGCCACCAAAGGGAGTAGTACATAAATCGATATTTAATCATCGTGCTCGAGCTGCATAGAATTACAATATAGTGGAGGATTTAGCTTAATCGCCATCCGCTATGTCGATACTTGAAGTCCTGCAGAATTTCCCCTCCTAAAAGCAGGCTTTGCTATCAGCAATAGGTGGGATAGATCATGGATTCCAATCTTGTGGCCTTTAACCATAGAGGATATGAACCTCAGTTACTGTCTCAATTCTCTTTCCTTATACATGTAAAAGCCCTCAATAAAATTGTTCATCGAACAATAATTGACGAGGGGGCATCTACCTGTATTATGTCAATGAGTTGCTAGAAAACTTTAGGTTCACCACCCTTGTCATGATCATCGACGACATTAAAATAATTCAATGGAAGAAAATACATGCTGTATGGGATTTTAAGTAACTTGTAAGCTGAACTGGGGGGCAAGACAATAGAAATTGAAGTCGAGATCATTGATGGAAACCTTGACTACAATATCTTACTGGGAAGGCCCTGGATTTATGTTATGGCTGCCGTTGTGTCTGCATATTTTAGAAAGATTGCATTTCCCTTCTAAGGTGGAATTACAATTGTTGACCAACTAACCTTTTTCCCCAATAGTTCACAATCTACAGGAAGCATTCCATTGATCCATGGAAGTTCTCAATCACTCCAAAACGTTGGAGTAGGTCTCCTAAAAGACCCTTCCTTAATGGCTATTTTTTCCCTCCCGCCTCCAACTAATCTAGTGGAAGTGGCCACATTGGAAACCTGTCATATGGTCTCTTCCACATTGTCTAAGATTAAGAAGAACTCTGGCCATTTTGATAGTGTGGATCATCGTGAGGTGTTGCCCCCAAGCCCCATAAAATCTTTGTAGCAATCAATTTTCTGGCTTTTGATTTTCTATCAAATACTGTAAATATAGTGGATTCCGAGTGAAATCTGTCCAATATTGAAGAAACTATTGCCATTAATATCTCAACCAAACCTAATGTTGTAGAGAATATTCATGTTAGCAAATCTTGTTCTCCATCAGAACTAGAAATATATTGTGCTCTCTTTCACGAATTTAGGGATGTCTTTTGATCTGAAATTGAAACTACTTGAAAAAGGTTTGCAAGGCATTCAATTCAATAGTAAACATGTTTTAAACATTCCCATGTCTTGCAGTAAAGAAACAAATGAATTTTTTAGTTGTTCATGATCTATTCAAGCATAGCAGAAATATTCCCTTTTACTGTTTAACACATTAAAACAATTTTTTTTCTGCAAAATAAATCAACCACAGATGCAAAATAAGTTGATGAAGCAGTTCACCCCTCTTGGGCTATGTCTGCTGGGTCCAAGGCTCCCAAATGGGTCAGCCCTCGTTTTGATTAAATTCTCAAAATGAAAGTACAGCTGAATAGAAGTCTCTACAGGTAAAATAGACTGAAAATTCATATTCAGAACACATCAATCCTTCAGGATTGATTGTTGTTTCACCTCCAATGGATACCTGCAACCTGAAACAGTTCTCACAATACTGGGCCTTGGTGGCTCCTAGAACTTCCACGGCTCCAAAACCTGTGCAAATGATCTCTGATGGCTGAAATACCTATGCCAATGGCTTCATAACGTCCAAAATACCCAAAATAAAAAAAATAAAAATCATCCAAAATAGCCTTTCCTAGCCAAAGTTATGGCCATTTAATGATAACTACCAGTTTCCCCTAAAAGAACTCCAGCTAACTTTAGTGGAGCTCCGCCCATTATGGCGGGACCACCAAATTTGGCGCCACCACCAAAAATCCCACCAAATTCGCCTCAACCGTCGGCTAAAATTTCACATGTGACCGGTTGGATGATTATCCTCAAATTTCGTGCTGGCCGTTTAGGGTTATGGTCCACGGTTTCAGGGCTTGGTCATATGGAGGCGGGGCTGGCCCCTTTCATCCCCGCCCGCCATCCATTTCAAACATTAAATATTTAATATTTCGTTAATCCTTTAAACAACACCATTGTGGGCCAATGGTAAGCCACAGGGATGATATGTGACAGGTTGGGGGTTTGAATCACCAACCCTACAAATTTTAACATATGCGCCCAAACCTTGCTTACGTCAGCTTGGGGCCAAGTGACGGCCTCTGGGCTTGCCACGTGGCAGCCTCTGATTGGTCCGTCCCAACAAAATATTCCATGGAATATTCCAAGAAATATTCTGTGGAATATTGTTTTTTTAATTTTTTTTGAAAATTCAAAAATTAAGGGTCATTGGGCGATTTTGTGTTTGCCATAACTTTCACATACGGCGACCATTTTTTGAACCGTTTGTGGCACCGGAATCAGGAGGAGGAGCTCTATGCGATTGTTTAGGTTTGAGCCAATTTTGAGCACTTTCATTTTTGAGCATTTTTCGACACTTGGGACATGAGCCCCTGATCACGCCTCCCCATTGGGAAGCTTTTGGACCCCAAAAGCCTTCAACTACATGTTAAATAGGTGAGGGTACATCGCCCTCACTCTATCCACCTCCATCCCCTTTGCCTTGTTCGGTTTGCTGCCTTTGAGACCAACCCGAACATAATATACATTGCCCCTCCTTGAAGTGCGTGTCCTTCTGTCAAGGATCGTATCTTCTTTTAGCTCATCTAAATATTCTAGCGAGAAATCTTCTATAGATGGTAGCTGAATGGTGCTTTCATGATCAGTGATCAAAGGAGTTTCATACAAACGTAAGTTCTCCACATTAACAACAGAATACATTTGCATGTAGGAAGGCAAATCTAATTGAAAAGTATTTTTTCCAACCTTCTTGAGGATTTTGAATGGACCATAATGAATAGGCTTCAGCTTTTTACCTTCTCCTTGCATCCTTTCCTTACTCATGTATAGCCATACCTCATCCCCTTCTTGAAACTTGTGATCGACTCTATGCTTGTCGTGTCTTTCCTTGTACTTGCCTTGACTTTTCTCTAACTGTTCTTGAATTTGCTGATGTATTTGTTGAATTCTTTCAATGAATGAACGAGATTTGTCAACATCACTATGTCCCTCTATGGCGACATCTTTCTCAAGAATGAAATCAAGAGGCGATTTTGGCAAGTAACCAAAACAAGCTTCAAACGGTGAGGTGTTTGTGGAAGAGTGCTTGGCACGGTTGTAAGCATGCTGTATGTAATGCAAATGTTCATCCCAAAGCTTGGGATGCTTGCTGCAATATCCTCTCAAGAGGTGCACATTGGTTCTGTTCACAACTTCATTTTGTCCATCTGTTTGCGGATGGAAAGCAGTATTTTTCTTCAACTTTGTGTCCATCATCTCCCATAGATTGGACCAAAAATTCCCCACAAATCTGGAATCCCTGTCACTAATAATAGAAGTAGGCAAACCAAAGTGAATCTATACATGATTAAAAAATAATTCAACAGTTTGTTCAGCAGTATAATTTTCTTACAAGGCATAAGTATACACATTTTGCTGAAACGATCAACTACTACATATAAATAATCACGCTGCTTTCTAGATTTTGGCAAACCTCCTACAAAATCCATAGAGATGCTCTCCCATGGTCTAGAAGGTACCGGGAAAGGAGTATACAAGCCAAGCTTCCTATTACTAGGCTTGCTGGTAGCACATAATGAACAACCTCTTATGAACCTTGAAACAGAATCTACCATGCGAGGCCAATAGCAATACTTCTGTAGATGTGCAACTGTTTTGCTTACACCAAAATGGCCAGCAATAAGAGAAGAATGAGCTTCCCTTATGACATTTATTCTCTCCCCCTGTGGTATACACAACTTTCCCAAATGAAACAACAAATTTTTATGCATGTGATAGTCATTTTCCTCTACATGATTCCCTTTACTCAAGATAGCATACACATCTTTAAAGTCATCATCAGATGCATAATGTTCTATGTAACTATCATGTATAACAGAATCATTCTTAAGTAAAGTAACAACACCAATAATAGGCCTTGAAAGCATATCAGCAACTTTGTTCAAAGTAAATTTCTTGTACCTTATTACCAAATGGAACTGTTGCAAGAAGCCCATCCATCTGAAGTGTCGTGACTGTTGTAACTTGCTTTTTGATTGCAAGTACTGTAAGGGCTAATGGTCGGTATGTATAATAGTTTCTTTGCCCATCAAATAATGTTTCCACTTTTTGACGCTTTGTACCAAGGCATAAAACTCCTTATCATAGGTATGATAATTTACAACAGCACTATTAAAAGTTTTAGAATGAAAAGCAATAGGCTTACCATGATGTAGAAGAACTGCACCCATGGCATAATCACTAGCATCGGTTTGTATCTCAAATGGTTGTCTCAAATCCGGTAATTCAAGGACCGGAGGCGAACTAATCTTCTCTTTCAAAGATTCGAATGCTTTTTGCGGCTTGCCTCCCCATTGGAAAGCATGCTTCACACTTGTCATTGCATGCATAGGAGCTGCTATAGAAGAGAAGTTAGAGATGAACTTCCTCCAATATTGAGCTGCACCCAAAAAACTTCTTACCTCTATTATGGATTGGGAGTAGGCCAATTCACAATAGCCTCTATTTTAGTAGGATCAATCCTCAAAGCGCCTCCTCCTACTATGTGTCCCAAATAAACCAAAGAAGTCTTTCCAAATTCACATTTTGACATTTTAATAAATAACTGATTCTTCTTCAAAACATCAAGTACTTTCCTAACATGCATGACATGATATTCTCTAGACTTGCTGAAGATTAAGATGTCATTTAGGTAGACAATAACGAAATCATCAAGAAAAGGATGCAAGACATCATCCGTTACTCGCATGAAAGTTGCAGGTGCATTGCACAAACCAAATGACATCACAAGCCATTCAAAGAGTCCTTGTTTGGTTTTAAGCGTTGTCTTCTAGATGTCACTTTCTTCAATTATTACTTGATGATATCCACTGCGTAAGTCTAACTTAGTGAAATATCGAGCATCTTTCAGCTGGTCTAGCAAATCATCTATCCTTAGGAGTGGGTAACAATTCTTTACCGTTATCTTGTTCAAGGCCCTGAAATCAACACACATACGCCAAGTGCCATCTTTCTTTGGAATCAGTACAATCGGTGACCCACATGGCGAAGTACTTGGCCTTATGAAACCCTTGTCCAACAAGTCCTTGATTTGCTTCTTTATCTCAGCATTCTCCATAATAGACATGCGGTACATGCCTATGTTTGGAAGAGGACAATCTGGATGCAAATGGATTTCATGTTGAATCTCCCTCTTAGGAGGCAAATCTGTTGGCTCCTGAAACATCTCATGATATGCATCAACTACATCATACATATCTGATTTAAGTTTTGGATCACAATTTTCAAATGACTCATGATTCACATCAGCCTTGGGCTTAATCATTAGAAGAACATACTTCTTACTTGAATTGACCAGCCCTTTTACCTGTCCTGCATTCGCCATCGCTATATTTTTCTTCTTGCGATGAGCTCTAACAATGAACACCTTGCCATATTTAAAAAGATGATATTTGTTTTCATGGTGATGGAAGATAGCTTTCCTATCAAACAAGTAAGGACTTCCCAAAACAATTCCTGCTATATCAAAAGGTACCACATCAAGTTCAACTGTATCAATAAAATGTGCAGTAATTGCAAAGCACAATGTGCACTTTCTTGAAACTTGTAAATTTGCATCCTTGCAAATCCATCCAAGTGGATATGGCTTCGGATGTGGAACGGTCTCAAGTTTAAGCTGCTTGACCAAGTCTTCTGATATAAGGTTTGCTTGTGACCCACTATAAAAAAGTGTGTCAATCTTAGTATGTTTTGAAATCACCCTCACATGAAACAATTCAATTCTTTCTTCCTCATTAGGAGCTTGTACATGACAGTTTGAGGTACTAGTGCTGGCTTGAATTTCCATTTCTTTTCCCTTCAAGTTTTTCAAACCCATGGCTGTAATTTTGGTTTCATCACCTGAATCATCCCCTAAATATTGTGGAGTATATGTAGTAGCAACAGTTTTCTGTTTCCCTTTGGATTTGTTAAATTGAGGTCTTTTTTCAGGATGTAATTTCCAACAGTTTTTCTCCTCAT
>APFE030969942.1:0-13238 GCA_000404065.3 Pinus taeda
GGCTGCAAAGTTCTACTAGCTTGAGGACCATGTGCATTTGATGGAGAGGAGGGTGTGATACTGAAATAACTTTTGATATTCATATCACCCTTCTTTTTCATTTTAACCTTACCTTTTTTTCTTGCATGGAATCCAAAGAGGGAGGAACATAGCGAAAGGGGTTGGATGCATCAGTACAAGGGATAGAAGAAGAGCCCTCAAAATCAAAATGGGGGTTGGTAGCCATCCCTTGTTGTATACTCCTCTTCCTCCCAATTTCAGCCTCTGTTTCTTTTTGCCTAGTTTTTTCTTCTTAAAACTTCTCAAAGCTATTTAACAGCTCCTTCCTAATCTCCTCAATTTGTGGCGATTCACATGGAGTAATTTGGCCTCTAATACCGGCCAAGTGTCGTTTCAGCCTATGAATGCCCCCAGAACCCTCCTTAATTTTTTATATGGAAAAATTTGCAATGCATTTGATTATCAACCATTTCAACATATGCTCAAGCAGCACCTTTCACTCTAGGTGCCATTTTTTGACTTGGAAATGAAAGGAAAAATCTGAAAATGAAAACAAAAAATAGCATTGCTTCAATGTTCATTTCTTTTACAAAAAACACTCTTTTCAATTTCCATATTTACACGAAAAAAATAGGCAAAAACACATTTTAGCAATGAAAAAAAATACCTCTAGGCACAAATCGCTTCTTCAATGTTGCTCCAACAAACCAACTCCTCACTGCTGCCTCAATGGCTGCCCAAGAAGCTCTTCACTGCTGCTGCAATGCTTGCCCAAGACTCCTCACTGTTGCTCCAAAAACAAAATCCACAACTCTTCACAAACTCCTCACAAACTCTCACACAAATGCAATGAGATAGTTGTGAGGAAATGAGAGGGGTTGGGTAGCTTTTATAGGATTTGGGAGAGGTATTATGGACCCCAAATAAGCCTAAGCCAAATTAGAATTGGTTGTGGGGTCCTTTTTTTGCCCCAAAAGAATTTGCAAGCCGTTTTTCGGCCACGGCCACCGAGCCAACCGAGTTGTTACCGAGCCGGCCGAATTGGTCACCAGCGTGGCCGACACAGTAACAACCCGGCCAGTCGAACCGATTTAGCCATCGAGCTGCCCTGGCCAGGCTCTAGCTCGGTCGTTTCGGTTTCGACTCGGCCGTTTCGTAAAACACTGGTTAGGAGGTAAGATTTTAGCAACCAATGATGTTCTTAACCCAGACAAGGAGGGGGAAAGGATCAAATAAAGAATTTTCACCTAAAGATGTTGAATTGATCCTCTGAGGCACTAGCCTTGGGGATACTAGGGAAAAGTTTGATCTCGAAGCTAGGGCTTGGCTTTTCTCAACGTCGAAATGGCTTCAAAATTGGAGAAGGCCTTGTGGAGACACCAACATAGGAGAGGCTAGAAAATCAAACTTTTTGGAGGGCTATTTTGTCGAGAAAATGATGCCCTAGGTGACCCAATTTGGCTAGACCTAGGAAAAGGTGAAAAAAATTGATTTTAGTTGAGCACCTCTTGGTAGATTAGTGCCTTAGTCTTGGGAAAATGGAGTCTATGATAATAATGAAAGAGGACCTTGGTTCTTAGTCAAGGAGGCCTCAAAACTACCTCGCTAGCCTTCTAGGGCAAAGAGAAGCAATCTTGCAGCTTTTATACTTCGATGTGAAAAAGGTGATGGCTTATCAAGATGAATTCGTTGATAGAATTATCCCTAGGAGATTTCATTCAAAAAACATGGCCCATACATTGAGAGATGCTATATAAAGACAAATTTCCACAATTTAAGGAGTAAATGCATGCAGCAATTATCCCTAAAAATAGCGAAAATCCCAATCCAATGTATATGATGAAATAAAACAAGAATAGCATTAAAAGCATGTACTACATGTAATAGAACATATCCAACCATCCACAATTTGACAATAGAGAAGCTCCAAGATAAGATAAACCAAATCCACACATCAAAATTCATCCATAAAGCTCCAATTCATCCTCCAAGAAAAAGTGCGAAATTTTCAAGAGAGAGAAGAGATCCAATCCAAAGTGATGATGAGCAAATGAACTCATCTCACTTTTATTTATACACTAATGAGGAGTTCGAATTAGTCTCCTTGGCCTACATAAGCCCCAAAAATAAAATAATGTGCTAATAATCTAACTTTTGGTGACAAGCCCACCAAACTAGCTAACAAATGAAAGAATAAGCCTTTTAAGAGGTCAAATGATGAATAATATATGTCGTAGGGCCCTCCAAGAGGCCTAATGAGGTCCATAGGTGCCATAATGAAGAATAGGACCCTCAAAAGTGATGGACAAGGGGTTGGCCCCTTGTTCTCCAAACAATAAACCTATGGTGCCCCCATGGGTATGGGGGCACAATAATAGCCTCATGGGTCTCCAAATGAGTTGAAGATGCCTGTAGATCATCTGCAAGCACTCTGATGATGGTGTAGGTGATGCCACATCATACTACAAGTCCTGGGTCAGCTGCCAAGTGTATGGTACATCTGTGGAGCCAGCCGAGCAATCTCTTAACATCCTTGGGGATCCATGGAGTATTGTCTACTACTGTGGAGGCCCATCATTCTCAACACACACCCTACATGTGCCAATGTAGCTCTCTAGAGGATTAGGATCCCATATAGGCAGACAAAACCCAAGATGGAGACCATATGCAATCCTGCATTAGATCCAAAGCATCCCCTAGTCTTCCAATACAACAAGTCATTAGAGATATCGAGTAAATGAGCTTACCAACCATGGACCACAGGTGGGGACTTCATAATGGCCTGCCCTTCCATAATGGCCTTCGGGATGTGCCAATGTCTCCTAAACTCCAAATGGGGTTAACCAAGTATCCTAGTAGGTGGTTTCTACTTCTAAAGGGGATAATATGTTCAAGGCATGTCCTTCAAAGGTGGTGTGGCATGTGACAGATAGATGAATGAAGTAGGGGATGAAAAGGGGCAGCCCTAGGTCACATGTTGGGGTACAAGGGAAGCCCACACTTTGTTTTATAATGTATAGGAGGGAGCAATCGTGGTACATGAGGTGCCCTGACCTTGATTTTTCCACCCTTCTTTATATGCCTTTTTCCTTTTTATGATTTTCTTTGATTAACTGCTCGAGGCTCAAGGGGTAAAAGCATGATGTACGAAATATAGCAGTGAATACCCCCTTTTAAGCTAGGGCAGTTCATTGCCCACCAGGGGTTGGGACAATCATGGGTTCCTATATGATGAAGGAGGCTCATAGAACCTATAAGAACCAAGATGATGGCCATGATGATGGGGTAGAACTCATGTATTGGCTTTTGCCCACGCACTAAATGTGTTTGTCCCGACCATCTTTTGCATTTTGTGGTACATTTTCCTGTTGAATGTGACCAATTATGCTTAGCTGCATCAACCTCCGGAGCATCATTCTAGGCCTGACCCAAGGTGTGGGCAAGGGGAAGGGGTGAGCTAACCCTATTTTTCTTGGAAAGCCTGGATTGAAATAGCATGTTCATTCTCCCTTTACATACTTGACAATTTCCATATCACATCATTATCCCTTGATACCCTCTCCACTCTTCGGGTTTAACTGTTATTGGTTCACTGGGATTGACACTCTTATCCACATCTTTGAGTAGGGCCAAAAGACATTACCCTGGTGGTTGATGTAGCTAAAAGAATGGAAAAGCATAATATGGCCACAATGAAATAAAAAGAAAATCAAAATGCAAAAGGTATTCAGGACATAAGTTAACATGTGGGAAAATGCCTAGCATGAGCTCTACCCTCTCATTAGCCATCACCCAGTTCTTGAACACTTGATGCTCCATCTTATCAAAAGGAACCCTTGCATGTCCCAACCCTAATGAGAGATAAATTGCCTCATCGTAAGGGATAAATTAAATGTTATATCATAAAGAGCAAGCTTTGATTCTTGAGCTATGCACCAAAATACAAAGCATTATCAGAAAGAAGCAACAGGTGCACAGAGGGGTGGAAAAAGCAAGTCAAACAAGGTAACTCATACATCCACGATTGCTCCCTTCATTACATCTATACACTCAGGATGTGGACTCCCACTAGCTAGTCCCCTAGCCATGGCACTTAGCCATGACATCTTTCCCCTCCATTGCCACTTACACCAACATCCACTGATTGAAGGGTTAACCTTGAAAATGCCAACTCCCCTTGAAGGTTGGAACCACCTAATAGGGTCGACTACTTTGCCACCCCTACAAATGTAGGGAACACTTGTACATGACTTGGTCTAGTTAGATATTTGAAGGTGATCTCAATTTGAAGTATTAATATGTCCTTAACACTCAAGCATGGTCCATTTAGATGCATTTATAATCTTAGTCTCTAATGAATGGTTGCTTTCAATTGAGCTTGAATTGGTTTTTCCAGGTGGTCCAAAGTAGCAGAGCCCTTAAGGGCACCCCACTCCACATGATGCCCAAGCCATAACATTATATTCCAGAGAGCATGATGCCTTAGCAAATGCAACATTGCCCACTTTTGGCAGAGCATTGGGCCTTTTAATAACTTGAGCAGTTGATATACATCCCAAAGCACCCCTAGGAGATAGAAAGTTGGTTTTCTCTTGCCTAGCATGAAGGATTCTTGATGATGTACTAGTGAACCCAGCATGCCCCCAGGTTGGCCCTTACACTACTTGATGGGCATGCCATGATCCAGGGCCCAAATGATGATAATCGTCCTCAGGATGATGGAGGGTTTGTTGCACCTAATGGAGCCCTAATGTTGGAGAGAGGAAACACCACATTACTCACTTGACACCCGTGAAGATGACATGTGGCACCCACATTTGGATTTTGGACCCTTGGAGTAGCTTTGATGCTTGATTGGGGGTTTTCCTCAAACAGAGGATGATCATAAATTGATAGTTATGGTTAGCAAGTGAAAACCTAGGGTTCTCCCCCTTACTCCTTCAAGGGTTTGATATTTCCATGGTCAAAATCCCTAAGACTCCATCACCTAAGTAGATGGAATGCACTAGCATCCATTTTGTTGATCGAAACTCATAAAAAATTATTTCTCTCCTAAAAATTTTTCCCTTCCAGGCAAGTTACTAGGGTTAGGGTTTCAAGCAAAATTCAACTAAGGGTTGGACGTTGACCTGATTTGAAGTTGTTTCACCCTGCTAAGCCTTAACACATCAAAATATAGAAATTTACATATTTGAAAATGCTTCCCTGGGTTGATGTCACCCTCTCCAAGCCTTTAAAAGGAGCTCACCCCCCTCATTTGCCTCACACATCTCATTTGGAGTTTTTGTGAGTTTGATTGGGAGCTTGGAGAGTGTTGAGTTTTTGCTGGAGTAGCGGAACAGCAGAGAGTTTGAGCTAAGTAGTGGTCATCATGCCTCTAAAAGCCAAGGATACTGCATGGGCTCATTGTGATATGATTGATGGAAAAATGATCTACAAATATTGCCATAAATCTATTGGAGGGGGTATTAACAGGTTCAAGCAACACTTGGTTGGGATAGGAGGCCATGTAAAGCCATGTGAAGCACCAAATGTTGATTTGGGGTAGCATCGGATGTGCTCTAGCCACGAAATTTCGTGGAGAGGTTGGGGCACATGAGATCTACAATACCCAGAAAGGGTTTGGGCAGATTCTAAAACAAATCAGGAGATATTAAAATAATTAATATTTTCAATGGAGTCCCTAAGTCTAAACGGAAAATAAAATATTAATGTGTATTAATATGAATCTGTGTTAGAATGGTCCAAGAGACATGAATCAAGCCAGATCTAATCTTAGCCGTTGACTAGGGACTTAATCTTGACCGTTGAGATGTCAACAGAAAAAGTATAAGAGGAGGCTTGAGGGGCACTTGGAGAACACACTGAGGGAGACCAGTCAGTTCAATTTCTGGAGCGGGGTTTGCTGAGAAATTGAACCAGTGGTCTAGAGAGCAGTCAGGAGGCAACAAGTACGGAACAGATAGACGGGAGATCAATGCAAAAGAAGCAGACGCAGAGCCAAAGGAAGCCAGGCAGAGGCAGCAGAGACCAGTGTGGAAAAAGTCCCGAAAAAATCGGGATTTAATCCTAAAAACCCGATTTTTTCAACGAAAGGAATATATCGGCCGACTTTTTGCCGATTTTTTCAGAAACGAATAAATCGCGATAATATCGAAATATGCCCGATAAAATCGCGAGTCGATCCAAAAAATCATTTGGAAATTTTTTTAGCTGATAAAATGACGGAAATGGTTTTTAAGTCGGGTTATTTTGTGGGTTTTTCATTGCGATTGAACGGGTAACCAAGAGCAGAGAACAAGGGTTTGCAACTTGCTTTGCATCGTGCACGCGTGGAGAGGAGCCAGAGCCACGATCTATCACTGATTCACCATCTATCACCGTTCAGCAGAGGGTTCCGGTTAACCTCAGGTCTGCAGCCACGGCCCACGATCTATCACGGTATCACCATAATCATTTCTTTGTTTTTTTTTCATTCTTCGTTCAATTTTCTATTGCGGAGGTTATTAAAAATTTAATATTTATTTGCTGTGTAATACTAATGAATCAATGATAACAGTGAACACTAAAACAATGTATCGGACCTCGGTTTCCTGATTCCATAATTGATAATACATATATGATATTACATATGCGGCTATGCCATTTCTGCATGCCATTTGGCATTTACAAAGAATTTCAATTTATCAGTGAAATGAAAAATGAACAGAATCAAACTTCTATGTGCCTTGTATGTAGTATCATGGTATTTCAGTTATGTTGGATCAGTGAATAATTTCAATGCTATTTTTCAATTCTGGTAATGTTTCTCAATATGTATGTCGACCAATATGAATGGTCTGTGGTTTTCTGTTAACCTGTCCTGTAGAGGCTCATGTCAAGCACTCCGTTTTAAGGTTCATCAGGGTATTAATTTATCAAATGAAAAAGAACAGAATCAAAGCATTTGCCATTAACAGTTCCAGGCCTTAGCTATATTGTTTCTTTTACAGATAAGTTTTTTTTAATAAAATTTAAAATATCAAAAGAACAGGGAAACTATCTCCTTTCTGTGCATCCACTGAGCTTTGACTATGGGTGACCATCAAAAATACAAATTGCACCTTTTTCCTGAGCAAATGCTCTCCATTGTTTTACCACTTTCTTTGCATTCTTTTCATTGCTACTATTTTAATTTTTGATGGATCATTGCTAATTGAATTTGTTTCATTTTTTTTTGTGCCCAGGTTTAAACTTTAAATTCCAGCTCAAAGTTTAAAACAAAATGCCGAGGATTTTGGATTCTATGTGGGAGTTTGGTGAGCCTGATGTTATACCTGAAACTGGGGCGCTCAATAGAATGTATTTGACTTGCAAGTTGTGTGGCAAGCATATGTCAGGAGGCATCAACAGATTAAAATTCCATTTGGGGCAAATTCCGGGCCAAAATATTGAACTTTGCACAAAAACAACTCCAGAAATCATCCGACGGGCCTTTCAATCGTTGATGGATAAAGATGAAGGAAAAGACACCAGGGCAGCGATAAGAAACCAACTTGTAGGGGGCTCAAGAGTGGGGGGACATGAGAGTGGCAGTGCTTCTACAGCAGCATCACCTTCCTCACCCATGACTACTCATCCTTCTATCTCATCCTTTTTTGTTCCTAGAACAACACCTGGTTCACAACCTGGGATCAAATCATCATTGAAAAAAAAGGAAAAGGCAGAAGCTGACAAGTTGGTTAGTAGGTGTCTTCTATGGAGTGATGTTCCCTTCAACATTGCCAAGACAAACCCATTCTACCAGCCTATGTTTGATGCTGCTTGTGTCGTTGGCCCGGGGTACAAAGCCCCCACCTTTGCAGAGTTGAGAGGGCCTCTTCTTCAAAATGAAAAGACTGAGTGCACAGAAAGATTGGAAGAGTTTAGGGCATCATGGGAGTACACTGGATGCACAGTCATGTCAGATGGTTGGACTGACCAGAAGGGTAGGACCCTTCTTAACTTCTTGGTTAGTTGTCCCAAGGGGACAATGTTTATGAAATCTATTGATGCATCTGACTACATTAAAGATGCACGTAATTTATGTGAGTTGTTGGACGTCTTCATTCAGGAAGTAGGCCCAAGCAATGTTGTCCAAGTCATAACGGACAACGCTGCAAATTATGTTGCAGCTGGCAAGATGCTTATGGAGAGGTATCCTAACTTGTTTTGGACACCTTGTGCTACTCATTACATTGACTTGATGTTGGAGGATATAGGTAAAATTCCTACTGTGAGGGATATTGTTGAATCCTCCAAGAGCATAACAAAATTTATTTATAATCATTCATCTGTGCTTAGCTTGATGAGAAAATGCACCAAAAACAAAGAGTTGGTGCGGCCTGCCATTACACGATTTGCCACTACTTTCATATCTCTTCAGTCTCTGTTGAATTCTATGTGGGAGGTGAAGGGCATGTTTCTCTCAGCGGATTGGCGTTCTTTAGCTATTAGCCGCAAACCGGAGGGAGAGGGCATATGCAGACTCGTTTCATATGATCGGAGCTTTTGGGCAGGAGTAGAGGAGGTGTGTGCCATTTCAGAACCTTTGGTAAAGGTTCTTCGGTTGGTTGATGGAGAGAAGCCCGCAATGGGCTACTTGTATGAGGCCATGGATAGGGCCAAAGAAGCCATCCGTGCTTATTATGCAGATAAGGGAGACGAGGGGTTACAGAAACAACAGGTCATATGGAGAGTGATTGATCAGCGATGGAACAATACCCTCCATCGCCCCATTCATGCTGCAGGTGTCTACCTCAACCCTGCATTTTCTTATGCTTGTGGTTTCAGATTTGATGCCGAGGTGATGGATGGTTTCTTGACTTGTATCGAGAGGATGGTGTCATCTGAGCAAGAACGTGAGGAGATTTCTAAAGAAATGGAGGTCAAGGGATGGGAGGTGGCACATTTGGTTTTAACATGGCTATTAACAATAGGTCGACCAAAATGCCAAGTAAGCTTTAGTTTGTTTCAAACTTTCAAGTTTAGAATTTCAATGTTTTTTTTATGTTTCTCATTTTTCTTTTAACTTGTAGATGCTTGGTGGACAAGCTATGGTGCCAGAGTACCCCATCTCCAAAAGCTTGCCATTCGAGTGCTCAGCCAAACATGCAGTTCCTCTGGGTGTGAGCGCAATTGGAGTGTTTTTGACAAAATACACTCCAAAAAGCGCAACAGGTAAAAACTAAAAATATTTCAAATTAAATTTTTTGAATTCGTTTGATTAATTTTAATATTTAAATTTTCTAAGTACTAATTTACAATCTATGACCCTAATCCAGATTGGAGTCCAAACGCCTCAATGACATGGTATATGTCTACTACAACCTTCGATTGTGGGTGAGACAGCTTCAGAAACCTATTAATGTGGAAGCCATCTCATTGGACAATATTGGTACCACCGCTGCATGGAGAGTCGAGACTGAGAGGCCGATCTTGGACAGGATCCCGGATTGGTTGGGTGTGGATCTAGAGGATGTAGCAATTGCAGAGGATGGAGAGCCAGAGATAGAGGAGGAGGAGGAGGAGGAGGAGGAGGAAGAGCAGCATCAGGGTCAGGAGGCAGTAGCAGAGCTGGATGAGGATGCTGAGGAGGAGGTGACACCATCTAGGGTGGGCAGCAGCAGCGGCAGTGTAGCACAGAGGCCACCTATTCCATCGGCTTCTAGAGGACGATTGAGTCCATTTCATGTTGTATCCCCAGGGGCAGGGCCTTCATCCTCTAGAGGAAAAGAAAAAGCCATTCCCTATTCCCGTAAAAGGGGAAGAGGATCTCGGTGATTGATTAGTGATTACTTGATGACTTTTAGATGACTCATGATGTACATTTATTATATTTTTTGTTGATATTTTGACTCTTGAGAGTTGAGACTTAGACAGGACTCGAGATTCAGGAGTTGATTCACTATTTTGATATGTGATGTAGCACTAGACTTCATATACATATTATATATTAGCTTTCTTTACATGTTTATGTGGAAATGCATTTATTTGATGTTGTGGATACTCTAGATGTTAAAAAAAATTAAAAAAAATGAATAATTTTGTGTTTTTTGAATTTTGCCGACTTTTTGCCGACTTTTTCGAAAAACTCCCGACTTTGCCGAGTTTTTCAACTTTTTGACCCTTGCCGAATTAATCCCGACAACGACTTTTTCCACATTGGCAGAGACTACACAGAGCCAGAAGGGCCTACGTCATCACGCAGAGGTTGTAGGAGAGATGCAAAAGCCCAGAGAGGTTGCGGAAAGCCTCAGTAGGCTGATGCAGAGGGTTTCAAACTGTAGCAGAGGTCAGTAGGGCCTACGCTGGGGTTAGAAAAGTGTTGGAAGTTTGTCTATCTGTGGGTAAGCCAGTTTGGCACCCTATTGTACAAGAAAATCGCTGAATAATAAAATCCTCCCTTGCTGCATCGGTTTTCCCACATTGGATTTTTCCGGGGACATTAGTCCAAAATAACTGTGTCAATGTGTGCATATGTTTTTTTCTGTATTACGGTGTGATATCTACAACAGTGTTTATTTTAATGTTTGTTGAAGTAATTTCATGAATAACTTATGATGAAATAAGTAGGAAAAGTAAATCAATTGTTGCAGTGATAGAATTTTCACATGGTATCAGAGCAAGTAATCAGAGACAGAAAGGGAAAATCAATTATGGGTCAAGACCACGATGCAGAGGCATCCACCTCAGGAGACGCACGCAGATTTTCAGAAGATTGAACTAGAGAGAGAGAGATTTCGATTTTTCTATGTTGGCTTCCAGGTTGGAAGAAGAAGTGGCGTGCATGACTAGTGTTGCATCATCAGAAGCATGGTATATAGACAGTGGAGCCTCGTGGCATATGACGAGAATCAGCGAGTGTTTCTCAGAATATCAAGAAGAGAAAATGAACTTTTAGATCACCATGGGGAACAAGGCAAAGTGTACTCCAATAAGAAAGGGTACCATAATTTTTCAGACAAAATCGGGAGAGCGGTTCCATGCCACAAATGTGCTACATGTGCCAGGATTGGGGATGAACTTACTTTTCGTGTCACAACTACAAGGCAAAGGCTATGATGTCTACTTCATCAAGGAAAAGGTATACATCAAACACCCGAGCAGGAAAAAGAAAGTGCAAATCGGGATCAAAAGTAATCAATTGTACAAATTACAACTAGAATCTACAATGGCACTAATAGGCAGTCATGGGGACAAAGACTTGAACGAACTATGGCACAGAAAGATGGGTCACTTGCACCATGGAGCTCTGAGAATTTTTAGGAGCACTGTAACGGGAGTTTCGGATCTGAGTACAGAACGAGATGATGTATGCAGGGGATGCACTCTAGGAAAGTATGCCAAGGCGGCATTTCCTAGGAGCAATCACAGAGGCAAGAGTGTACTAGGATTGATACACTCAAATATCTACAGACCTATGTCCATCAAAGCTCTCAGCGGTGCCGAGTATTTCCTTACCTTCATTGATGACCACTCGAAGAAAACTTGGATCTATTTTCTAAAAACCAAGGATGATGTTTTCTGTCGATTCAAGGAGTTCAAGGCTCTAGTGGAGAATCTGACAGGTAAGAAGATAAAAGTCTTACGCTCAGATAATAGTGGAGAATATGTCGATAAGGACTTCACTGATTATTGCGCTAAGGAGGGCATCAGAAGAGAGTGGACAGCTCCCTACAATCCGACGCAGAATGAGGTGGCAGAAAGGAAAAACAGGACTATTGTAGAAGCAACTAGGGCCATGTTGTATGATCAGGATATGCCAAAATTCCTATGGGCAGAAGCATGCAACACAGTTGTCTATGTTCAGAACAGGACTCATCATCAGGCACTGGGCAAGATTACTCCAAAAAAAGTCTTCACTAGGAAGACACTTGAAGTCAGTGATTTCAGGATATTTGGGAGTTTGGCATATTGTCGCATACCCGAAGAAAAGAGGAAGACGCTGGATCAGACTGCAGAAAAGGGGTATTTGGTAGGATATAGTGAGAACGCTAAGGCGTACAGGATCTATCTTCTAGGGAGCAGGAAGGTAGTAATACGACGAGATGTAAAGTTCATGGAGGACAGAGCTTTCAGAAGATCTCGCGAAATGCCTTCCAAGGAGCAGTCAAAAGAGGATCCGTTGGTCATGCCTCTTCAACCAACGTTAGTGAAGAATCCTTCCTCAGATCAGGAAGATTCTCAGGATAAGGAAGAGGAGCGAACAGAAGCACCTGTTAGCAGAGGAAGAACCAGTAGGGAACTTCGTCAGATTCTGCGTGATGCAGAGGACTTCATTGGAGAGCCAAGGAACAATAAAAGGGAGCAAAAACAGCCAGACAGGTATCAGGCGTTAGTAGCCCAGGATGGAGAGCCTTCCAACTTCAAGGAGACAGCTCAACATCAGGTCTGGTGTTAAAATTGGCAACTAGGGCAAAACTTCACATGGGTCATCTTATTCATGGATGATAATATTTTTATTAGATTCCTCTCGTAGAGCGCTGTAAGATTGATATAAAGATCATCCAATTCCAATAAGTATTCATGGAGATATGAATTTATTTTGATTATGGAATTATTATCAAGTCGACCTACAACTCATGTAGGCTCAAAAGCCCAACAGTCGCATCTATTCAAACACCAACGTTGTGTATAAATACAAGAGGACTTATCCTCATTTGGACTCACTCATCTCATCACATCTCTCTCTCTCTACTGCGCAGAAAAGAGTCTCTTCTCTACTGCGCAGAAAAAGGTCTCTCTCTCACACATTTGAAGTCGGAAGCTGCCGAAACTGAAGCTGCAACTGCAGAAATAAAGATTGACCCTCGTGGACTAGAAGATCTCCTCATTTGAACTGCATTGTAGGTTCATCTGAACCTCCTCTAAAAGCCGCAACTTTTGGTGGTGGAATCAAGTCAATCCGATGGACGGTTTGCAAGATATCGACTGCCCTAGTTTGAAGCCGGAAGCTGCCAAAACTGAAGTTGCTACTGCAGAAGTAAAGATTGACCTGCGTGGACTAGAAGATCTCTTCATCTGAACTGTGTTGTAGGTTCATCAAAACCTCCTCTGGAAGCCGCAACTTTTGGTGGTGGAATCATGTCGATCCGACAGTCGGTTTGTGAGATATCGTCTGCCCTAGTTTGATGATGAAGCTGCTAATGTTGATGTTGCTGATCTAGGGTTTGCTACTGTTGATATAAATCAGATTTATTGTACTATTTCTCTCTGCT
>APFE030969942.1:16059-72336 GCA_000404065.3 Pinus taeda
TGAGCCTTCATCATTCTCAGATGTCGTCAAGCATTAAGTATGGAAGGATGCTATGACCATAGAATATGAGTCTATTATTGAGAATGATGTCTGGGAAGTAGTTCCCAGACCTCAGACAAGACAATTGTTACTTCAAAATGGCTTTACAAGATAAAGCATGCAGCAGATGGAAGTACCGAAAAGTATAAGGCTCATTTTGTTGCTCATGATTTATCCCAGAAGGAAGGTATAGACTATGATATTTGTACCTGTTGCCAGATATACAACCATCCGCTTAATCATAGCCCTTGTGGCTTCACAAGGATGGAACCTACATCAGATGGATGTCAAGACCGCGTTCTTGCATAGTTCGATCAAAGAAGAGGTCTATGTGAAGCAACCCGAACGATTTGAGATTTATGATCGAAAATCTCATGTATGCAGGTTGAAGAAGGCTCTCTATGAGCTGAAGCAATCACCTGAACATAGTATGAGAGGATCGATAGCTACTTGATGAAGCTGGGATTCACTAGGAGTGAAGCCGATCCTAACCTTTACTTTAAGGTTGAAGATGACAAGCCTCTCATACTGGTGTTGTATGTGGATGACCTCTTTCTAACAGGTGCAGACCCTCTCGTTCACAAATGTAAGAGGGAGTTGGCTTCTGAATTTGAAATGAAGGACCAAGGACTTGAAGTATGGAGAGCCACGGAATTTTCCTATCTCAAGGAAAATATGTGGTAAAGATATTGGAAAGATTCAGTATGATGGACTGCAAGCCTGTGACTACCTCGAGGATCTTAACTTTTAGAAGTTATATGGTAGTGATGTCGGACCAGATTTGGGAAATGCCTTTAGTTTCATAAACTCATTCGCATTGATGTTCTTAGTGAACCTCCGTTCGAACATATGTTTTGCAGTTAGCATTGTGAGCTCATATTTGGTTGAGCCTCACTAGATCGATGCCAAGAATCTTCTAAGATATCTTCGTGGCACAATTACTAATGGATTGAGATACACTGCCGGAAATATGAAACCGCATGATTATTCGAATGCTGATTAGGCAGGTAGTGTGGAGGATCACTGGAGCACTTTTTAGTGTTGTTTCTCATTGGATTCTGCTTCGATATAATGGATGAGCAGGAAGCAAAAGTCAGTTTCCATAAGCACCACTGAGATTGGATACATATCTACGCGTATGATCTCGTATGAAGCTACCTGGTTGGGGAAGCTCTTCAGTGGGCTGTTTGAACACATATCACTGTGATTCTCTATAACAACCAGAGGTGGGATTCGATTATTGAGGAATCTCGTATTCGTCAATTGCTCCAGCAAATAAACATCATCTGGATATGGTAAGTCGATGAGCAAGAAGGCTCCATCGCATTAAGATGATGTACAAGTCGATACACCTTGTCAAAGCCCTAAGGAAAGATCTAATCTATGATTTTCCCAAACAACTTGGAGTCGTCAAGAAACCCTTGTACAACGGTCCTGCATGTTGCATACATTGAGCTCTGGGAGCTCTAAGGGCTTGCGGTTCTTATTGGAGCAACATACGACCACAGGGTGACTCACCCTCCCCTGGTGGTGCGCACTGGAACAAGATGATTCGCTCTCTTGTGGGACAAGATGATTCGCTCTCTTGTGGAATAGGACGATTCGCTCTCCTGTGTAGCAGGATGATTACTTCTCCTGTGAGGCCTAGATTGATGTGTTCTCCATGGTGATTGTAGCAGGATTGATGTGTTCTCCTGTGAGGCCTGGATTGACCTGTCCTCCATGGCGATTGTAGCAGGATTGATGTGTTCTCTTGTGAGGCCTGGATTGATGTGTTCTCCATGGCAGCCTGGATTGATGTGTTCACCATGGCAATTGTAGCAGGATTGATGTGTTCTCCTGTGAGGACAGGATTGATTAGTTCTCCTGTTGAGGCATCCTACGGTCTACCCATGCAGTCTGGGACTCATGGGAAGTACCTCTCATTTGATCAATGAGCAAGGAAATGAAGTTAGGGACCATAGTAGTACCGATGGATGCATCGTTGTATCTACCGTACTCCCTATGCTAGGATGACCTCCATTGATCTGGGATCAATGATACTGGTCTGGAACCAGTGGTAGGAGTTGTACCATACTATGACGCTGACTTCGGGTCGGTTGAGACTGGTCTGGGACTAGTGGTACATACTCTAAGACTGACTTCGTCTCAGTGCAGTACTGGTCTGGGACCAGTGAGAGTGGTACATACTATGACACTGACTTCAGGTCGGTTGAGACTGGTCTGGGACCAGTGGTACACTCTCTGAGACTGCGATACTGGTCTGGGACTAGTAGGAGTGGTACCTACTATGAAGCTGACTTCGGGTTGGTTGAGACTGGTCTAGGACCAGTGGTACGCACTCTGAGACTGACCTTGAGTTAGTGGAGGATGATATTGGTCTGAGACCAGTGGAGTTGTACTCACTATGACGCTGACTTCGGGTTGGTTGAGACTGGTCTGGGACCAGTGGTACATACTCTGAGACTAACTTTGGTCAGTATGATACATCCTCGATCATCTCTTCTTCTTCATATTCGGACAAAAGCAGAGCATAATAGAACAATGGAAGAGCAGAGCAAAACAGAGCAAAATAGTACAGATCAGTACAAGGCAGAACAAGACAAAGTAGAACAGGCAAAATAGAGCAGAGCAGGGCAAGGGTCAAGTTGTACAGAGCAGTGCATTTGATGGATGAATTAAAATGACCGATAGATAGATTGCAGATGAAGTTCTCCCTAGTTGAGAGGGAGTGTTAAAATTGGCAACCAGGGCAAAACTTCATGTGGGTCATCTTATTCATGGCTGATAATATTTTTATTAGATTCCTCTCGTCGAGAGGTGTAGGATTGATATAAAGATAATCCGATTCCGATAAGTATTCATGGAGATATGAATTTATTTTGATTATGGAATTATTATCAAGCCAACCTACAACTCATGTAGGCTCAGAAGCCCAACAGTCGCATCTATTCAAACACCAACGTTGTGTATAAATACAGAAGGACTTTTCCTCATTTGGACTCACTCATCTCATCACATCACTCTCTCTCTACTGCGTAGAAAAGAGTCTCTTCTCTACTGCACAGAAAAGGGTCTCTCTCTCACACATTTGAAGCCGGAAGCTGCCGAAACTGACGCTGCAACTGCAGAAGTAAAGATTGACCTGCGTGGACTAGAAGATCTCCTCATCTGAACTGCATTGTAGGTTCATTTGAACCTCCTCTGAAAGCCGCAACTTTTGGTGGTGGAATCAAGTCAATCCGACGGACGATTTGCAAGATATCGATTGCCCTAGTTTGAAGCCGGAAGCTGCCGAAATTGAAGCTGCAACTACAGAAGTAAAGATTGACCTGTGTGGACTAGAAGATCTCTTCATCTGAACTGCGTTGTAGGTTCATTTGAACCTCCTCTGGAAGCCGCAACTTTTGGTGGTGGAATCATGCCGATCCGACGGTTGGTTTGTGATATATCGTCTGCCCTAGTTTGATGATGAAGCCGCTAATGTTGACGCTGTTGATCTAGGGTTTGCTACTGTTGATATAAATCAGATTTATTGTACTATTTCTCTCCGTTGAATTATTGAAGATAAAAGAAGATTTGATCAAAGGGTTTCCCCACACATTGTGGGGTTTGTCCCTGCTAGCCGCCACATCTTATGTCTCTTGCCTTGGCTTGTTTTATGTCGATCATTTAATGTTCTATCTGCACTTTACTTTATGTGCATCGGATTGCTAATCTGTGGAATATAATAAGAAAAAGAAGTAAATTGTTATAAGCATAGAACATACCATAACTTAACATCTAGCTAGATGCGATGGTGGACAAGTATAACTCCATAATGGTAAACAATGTCTGGGAGGTGGTGTCAAGGCCTCAAGACAAATCTATGGTAGGTTCAAGACGGATCTACAAGATCAAATATGTTGTGGACGGCAGTATTGAAAAATACAAGGCCAAGTTTGTGGCTAAGGGGTATGCTCAAAAGAAAGGGATTGACTATGAGGAAACCTTCGCCCCAGTAGCCAGGTATACATCTATTAGGACCGTGATATCTCTTGCAGCCCAGATGGGATGGGAGATCCATCAGATGGATGTCAAGACGGCATTTCTCAACGGGGTAATAGAAGAAGTATACATTGAACAACCAGAGGGCTTTGAAACTCATGAGAAGAAGTCTCATGTATGCAGACTGAAGAAAGCCTTGTATGGGCTGAAGCAGTCACCAAAAGTGTGGTATGGTCGAATAGATGGCTACTTGTAGAAAATGGGGTTTGTCAAAAGTGACGCGGATCTAAATCTCTACTATCTGGGCGTAGAGAGCGAGCCACTTATCTTAGAATTATACGTGGATGATCTCTTCCTGATAGGATCATCCAGACTTATTGAAGACTGCAAGAAGAATCTAGCCACAGAGTTCGATATGAAGGATCTGAGACAAATGCATTATTTCCTAGGGTTGGAAGTTTGGCAACAAAAAGGAGAAATCTTCCTTGGGCAAGGAAGGTATGCTACAGAAATCCTGAAAAGGTTCGGGATGGGAGACTATAGACCTATGGCTATGCCAATGATCACCAACTGGAAGAAGATTGATGCATCAGAAGGAAAGGATGTCGATCCCACCCTATACCAACAACTCATAGGGTCCATGATGTATCTAGTCAATACCAGGCCAGATATTTGCTACGCTGTCAACACCCTTAGTCAGTTCATGATGGAACCAAAAAGGGCTCATTGGGAAGCAACCAAGCACGTTCTCAGGTATTTACAGGGAACTGTTGATTATGGGCTCTTGTACAACAAGGGGAAGGATATCAGGTTGAGTGGATTTACTGATGCAGATTGGGCAGGGAGTTCAATGGATCGGAAAAGTACCTCTAGGTACTATTTCAACATTGGATCAGGAATAACCTCTTGATGCAGTAGGAAACAAAAGTTTGTGGCTCTGAGCTTCTCTGAGGCAGAATATATGGCAACAAGCGCGGCTTCATGTGAGGCCATATGGCTTAGAAAACTGTTGGTAAACCTATTCAAAAGAAATATGGAGGCAAACAAGATCATGTGTGATAATCAGAGTTGCATCAAACTCTCTGAGAATTCAGTATTTCATGATAGGTCGAAGCATATTGATATCTGGTGTCACTTTGTCAGAGATTGTGCCAACAAGGAGTTGTACAGTTGAGCTACACTCCTACAAGGGAACAAGTGGCAGATATCCTCACCAAGGCCCTTAGGAAGTCAAAGTTTGACTACTTCAGGGAAAAGATGGGGATGGTAAAGAACCCCTTTTAGAAGTAGTGTGTTAGCAGCACGAATGAAGAGGGAGTTGTAGTGCAGATGTAGTGTTGGGAAAAAGGACCAACAACAGCGCAGATGCAAAGGGAGTTGCAGTGCAGATGCAGTGTTGGTAGAAAGGACCAATAGCAGCACAAATGCAGAGGAAGTTGCAGTGCGGATGCAGTGTTGGGAGAAAGGACCAGCAACAACACAGATGCAGAGGGAGCTGTCGTACAGATGCAGCAGTGGCAGTAACAAAGTCATGGGCAACGGTATAAGAGGCAGCAGTGTAGAGAATGTTGGGCAGGAAGGCCTAGCATCAGCACAGGTACCAATGTCGGATGATCAAAGTAATACTCAGTGAGGAGTATTGCTAGAGCACAATCCTCGCTAAGAGGGAGTGTTGATTTGGGGTAGCATCGGATGTGCTCTAGCCACAAAATTTGATGGAGAGGTTGTGGCACATGAAATCTCCAATATCTAGAAAGGGTTTGGGCAGATTCTAAAACAAGTCAGGAGACATTAAAATAATTAATATTTTTAATGGAGTCCCTAAGTCTAAACTTAGGGAAAATAAAATATTAATGTGTATTAATATGAATCTGTGTTAGAATGGTCCAAAAGACATGGATCAAGCCAAATCTAATCTTAGTCATCGATTAGGAACTTAATATCAGCCGTTGAGATGTCAACAGAAAAAGTATAAGAGGAGGCTTGAGGGGCACTTGGAGAACACACTGAGGGGGACTAGTCACTTCAATTTCTGGAGCGAGGTTTGCTGAGAAATTGAACCAGTGGTCTGGAGAGTAGTCAAGAGGCAGCAAGTACGGAACAGAGAGACGGTAAGCCAATTTGGCACCCTGTTGTACAAGAAAATTACTGAATAATAAATTCCTCCCTTGATGCATCGATTTTCCCACATTGGGTTTTTCCGGGGACATTAGTCCAAAATAACTGTTTCAATGTGTGCATATGTTTGTTTCTGTATTACGGTGTGACATCTGCAGCAGTGTTTATTTTAATATTTGTTGAAGTAATTTTATGAATAACTTATGATGAAATAAGTAGGAAAAGTAAATCAGTTGTCGCAGCGATAGATGTTTCACACCAAATGACTCAATAGCGCATATTAGGGCAAAATACCTTCCAAAGTTTAAGAATCGAGTCAATGAACCAATAGAGAAGTTTGTGACTCAAGCAATTGCAAATTTTGGGAGTCGAGACTCATCCAACTGAGTTTGATCATGATGACTCATCAGAAGTTTCAAGTGATAATGTTGATCACTATTATCATATATGTAGACTTGTAGTAGGCCAGTGGTCCCATAGTTTGTAGGCTTTGTTTTTACACTCTAGAGGCTATTTAGAGCTCCATTGCTTATGTATTTTTTCAATGACATGTATTGCACTCTGTGCCATTTTGATATATTCACCTTTACATGGTATATAAATTAGCAATCTTTGCATATTTCGTCTCTATTGGCTTGGAATCATGGTTTTAAATCTTAAAAATAGTGTTTTTGCTTAAAAATTAATTATTTAATGTATTTTTTTAAAACCGGTTTGTTTAGACCTGACCAGTCCCGGTTCAACCAATGCTGGTTCGAAACCCAATTCATTAGGCGGAATGGTCTGGTCACCGGTTCCGGTTTTTAAAACATTAGTTTCAGCGTAGAGCCAGGGGAGAGCAACAGCAAATCTGGGAGGGACTTCTTATTGTTCATTTGGGCTTAGCTAGTTTGCCTTGAGCAAGCCCAGGTGCACTCTTTCCAACACCTCATTGTACCCTCTTCATATTATAATAAAATGGTTCAGCGGCACAGTTTTTGGTGCAATTTCATGGATTGATTCATGTGCTTGATTTTCATGGTTTTTATGTCTATGTTTGCTTTGTTATTTATTGTAAAATTCCCTAGGAATATTACAGTGGTATCAGAGCTTGATCTTGACCCAGCTGTGGGTAGTTAGAAGATCATGGAGGATTTAGGTATGAGTGCACAGTGATGGGTGAAACCGGAGACAAACCCATGGCTCAAGGGAAATCCAGTATGCAACAATTTTGGGGTGGAATCCATTGGGACGATGAGAAGTTGGCCCTATTGAGGAGGGTGACAGACCAAATCCATCCTCACCCTTACAACAGAGACGATAGAGGTCAACAGACCATGGGGGTGCAACCATCTACATCATTTGAGGAAAGTCAACAAAATCAGGGCACTAAATCTCCTGAAAAGGAGCAAGCAGGACAGGGACAGTTAGAGGGTGAGATCAAGAGGCGCTTTTGCTAGTGGAGACCTGGCTTCAAATATCAAGACCCTGAGGGAAAGGCTGAGAATGATGTTGAGAGTCCGCAGGATGGTGAGGAGCACATCAATATACCTGGTGTGGCGTAAGAGTCACCATTATTAGAGGCCTCTTTGATAGCTCTAGTTGACACCTTGGTGAAGAGGATAGAGCCTACACACATGGAGCCATCTGTTGAGGAGGTGCCACCCATGAATGGGATGCCGATAGTTGCTGAGGTATCCAAAGTTGTGACTGAGTCAGCAGGTGATAGATGCCCACGGCAATTTTATCAGTTCCAAACCGGCCTTCTAGCATTGAGAGAGAAGGCCACGACAGTGTGAGAGGCTATTCTGCAACAGAACGAGGAGTTAGAGGTCATGAGAGCGGTTTGTGTTGAGTCAGCGGCCAAACTGACTCACGTCAGGGAACAATTGGATTACCTAATGGTCCAGCTAGAGTGAACATTAGAGCATCAGAGCAGCCCTCTTCAAACATACATAGATGGGGCTTGCAGCACTGGTGGGTTGCCTCTACACATTGGAGAGGGAGAGGCAAAGTCACCTCGATAGATTTTGGGTGTTGTCCAGGATGATGAGATTAGGCGACATGAGTTGCGCAGGGTGCAACACTCACAGGATGGTGAGCTTGTTCTATGTGCAGGGGTTCTGCATTTGATCCCTCGCTTGGGGTTGGATGGCAAGAGATTCTGAGTTAGTAACCAGTAGAGTTGGTTGGATTCATGGAGATGGTCGTAGTCTGGAGTAAAACTCAGTGGGAGCTCTCAGACGCTGAGGGTACTGGAGGCCTAGGTTGGCATTGGGATCCAGGTGGGGCTTCCTATCCGATATCAGACATGCGGGATGGCTATGGAAATGATGAGGTAGTTGACCCAGTGACTAAGCACATGCATTCCTTAGGGGAGTTCCAGTCAGCACTAGCGGACAAGCGGTTTGTGAGCAAGCTCCATGAATTGTATCAGCATGTTGGCTGCACATGGGGTCGCAAGATGATTAGCATTCTCTGGCAGGCGCTGGTGAGAGGTGGTGGCATGGGTAGGCCACCAAACTGGGCATTGTATGGAGACGAGATTCCCCCACTGGGGTATTAGGAACAAGAGTCATCAAGGATCGACATAGCAAAGATATCCCCTCTAGCAGGTGTGGAGTTAAGTTGCTCAGGTTTACTAGAACAGATGAGGAGGTGTAGGCCACTTCGTAGCGGGTGTACTAGCAGCATAGTGGATGCATGGGTACATATGGGATTCCCTATGGAACATGAGGGCATGACATTGAGTGTTGGTATCCAGTGGTGCATGGAGTTGCGCCATGGAGTTCAGTGCTATGCAAGGGAATGTAGAGGTACGTACTTGCGTGCAGCCGAGCATGATGATGCACAACAGGTTGTCAAAGTGTTGCTGCCAGAGAGATCTCCTAATAACCAATGAGGTTCATCTGCGACAGTTGGACAAGACATAGTGCATTGGGAGTCCATATATTGATGGAACGTAGGAACCTGAGATGTAATATAGGTTGTTTCCTTCAGCTATCAAGACTATGCCACAGTCATTCTGGCTATGGAATTCAAGGGTTTGGTTGGTTGATTGGACACTCTGTTTCGTGATGAGTGGGATCAGGACAAAGGATGACCCAGCTCACACTTGGTTTGACATGTGGGGGAGCATTGAGGCCTTTATTGCATGGAAAGGTTGGTTTTCCCTGTTATTGCTACAGATCAGGGTGAGTGTTGGATGGGTAGGATGTGACATCATGGAGGTGCTTGAAACAGATAACAAGGACTAAGGGGCAGACTGTCATGATCAGAGTTATGCAGCGACAAGATAGTGGCACCTTTTTTAGACTAGCATGGGATTTAGGCATCATAGGACTTGGCAGTATAGCTACCCTTAGGGATGAGCTGATTTCTACAAGGGAAGATCATTCAAATCTTCCATTGGGCTTTGATGACTCGATGATGTCATGGGGGACTTCATCAGCGTGGCAAATTGGCCAGCAGGAGGATATCAAGGGAAGCCCATGCGGGAGAGACTTCATCCCCACAGGGATTGGATTGTATCTTCAGGAGTTTAGTCTTGGAGTGCAAGTGGTGGACTACTCGGCAGGTCAATTTCATGGGGAGTCAGATAGAGTCATACATAATCATGATGTTTTACTTATTTATAGTATGCAGAGGGCTTCTAGTACCTATACCTTGCTGGACAGTGATCGGAGCAAGGGTTGCTTCACAGTGATCAGGATGGCTTGGGATTCGAGTATCGATGGATTTCTTCATGACCAAAAAGTGCAGAGATCAGGGATGACTCAGTGGCACATTTGGGACCCTAGTATTACTGATGGTGATAGTGGTGATCAGCAAACAGAGGAGACGCTTATTCAAGCATTGCTTGAGGACAAGCAATTTTGGCGGGGAGGACTATAATATCCCCAATTTTGATTTTAAGCATTAAATATGAGTTTAGGGAGAGGACTCAATTTCGTCATTGCGACTTAGGAGGAAAAGGGAAAATTGTGGCTCTAGTGGAATGTGGGGGTCACTGGAAAGAGAAATTCGACCCAAGGAGAACTCGCACTCTTGGAGGAGAGAGAAAAGAAAAGGAAGTGTGAATTAGGAGAGAGAGAGAGTGAGTGGGGACCATAAGGAGAGAAGGGGCCAACAAATTATAAATAGAGCTTGGGGGTCTCACTTTTGGGCTTCTTTGATCATTTGACAATCTAACAATTGTTCTCTTGCATTGCTTACCCAAGACAACCGTGTTGCTTAGCACAAGGAATTTCCGAGCGAGAATTCCACCCTCATTTTGGAAAATTTTGAGTGTCTCCCTAGTGAGGTAATTTGGGGAGCTCAATTCAGAGTTCTATTGGGCATCATTGCAGGAGTTTACTTAGCAGTGTGCATCTGTTGGACGCAGAGGTATTTCCATGGAGCACATTGTGGGAGCAAGCATGGATTAGAGGCTCCGGGTTTTTGCAGGAAATTCTCTTATTGTTAGACTAGAGTTTGGACAGGGATTTTCGAGCTGGACTAGAGGCTATGACTTGGGTCGATTTTCCTATCTCTTGATAGGGACGCAGAAGCTAATTCGTGGTGCTTAGGGGGAGGAGATTCCCAGAGAATTTCCCTTCAGGAATTTACAGGAAATTTCCTTAAGGAAGTTCAAAACTATGGATTGATTTTCAAGGCTAGAAGTACTTGCTTCGGTGTGGGACGAATTTTCCTTCCTAAGGCCTATGCAATCATTTTTTGGGCTCAACGGGTAGTAATAAAATCACTTAGAGTTGATGGGATTTGAAGGTTGGATTCTCACTTCTCTTCCAGGATAAATATTGTAGGAATTTCCAACTCAATGGAGGAGTTTTGAGTAGCGATTTAGCACATATTTTTGAACTCGGTGTTGGCCAGCAGTTGGAGGAGAATGCACTAATATTTAGTAATTTTGGGTCGGTGGATTCAAGACAAACCAACCCCTTCTAGGTATTTTTTGGGTTTTTGACAAGGACCTCAAAAATAATTTAGCAAAACTTTCTAGGCAAATTTGAGGGGTCAAACAGGGGTCTCAATTCAACTAGCAACTAGAGGAGCTAGGGGAAATTTGGGCCGAAATTTCGAGGTCAACATTTGGCCAATTCCTTCGTGGGTTTTTGTGGGTTATTTGTGGAGAGCCCGAGATTAATTTCCTAGTACTTTCTGAGCACCGGAGGAAGCCCTAGCAGTAGTTCCTCACAGCCAACAACATATTTATGGGCAATTTCGGAGAAGAGCCAGAAGAGAGCAACAACACATTTGTGAGGGACTTCTTATTATTCATTTGGGCTTAGCTACCTTGCCTTGAGAAAGCCCAGGTGCACTCTTTCTAGCGCCTCATTGTACCCTCTTCATATTATAATAAAATGGCTCAGCAGCACATTTTTTGATGCAATTTCATGGACAGATTCATGTGTTTGATTTTCATGGTTTTTATGTCTATGTCTGCTTTGTTATTTACTGTAAAAATTCCCTAGGAATATTACAATATGTTGACACGATCAACGAAGTCTTCAACAAAATTTAATAAATTTCAAATTGTGTTAAGTGTGAGTATTGTTTTTTAATTGTTCTTTCTTAAAATCCTCAAAAAATTTATTGATGTTGCCTTGGATGTAGAGCAAGACAACCTCATGATCATCATAGATTTTGGATACTTGCATGCTTCACTGAGATCATTATTTATATACTAATCCTTGTAGCCATTATTCTTAAAGATTTTTCTAAGATATTTCTGTTGATTTCTGGTAGCATCAGATGTGCTCTAAGCCTCGAAATTTACAAGGAGGCTAGGACACATGTATTCCAGAATACCCAAAAATTGTTTTGGGAAATTCCACCAGGAGAAGGTTTTATTAAAATAATTAATTATTTTTAATGGATGCCTAAGTCTAAACTTAGGAAATTAAAATAATCAAAGGGTATTAATTAAACTAGGGGTCAAACTTCTAGAAGAAGACAAGGATCAAGCTAAAATGATCTAAGCGATTGATAGAATCTAATCTGGGTTGTTGGTTACTCAACGAGAAGATTATAAGAAGAGGTTTGACGGGCATTTGGAAAAGACATCGAGTGGGAGATCAAGAGATCAATTTCTGAAGAGAGCAGCGCAACAATTGTCAAAGAAGTGATCGAGGTGATTTCTTGCAGTGAGGGGCAAGGATAGTTTCTAGAGGAAGTTTTCCTGATCCGAAGAGTACAAGGCAAAGAGGGCAGAAAGACGTCCAGAAGGTTGACGCAGGGCCACACAGAGCTACGTTGTGGCAGCACAGAGCTTCAAAGGGAGTCCGAAATTCTGCTAAGGAACAGTCGAGATCAAGTGCCGAAGCCGGGGTATGAGTCCAAGAGGACAGAGGGCCTAAGTTTCCAGCCAGCAAAGGATCATAAGAGGTGCAGCACAGACCCAGCAGCAGTGACGCAATCACTGCATGGGTGTGACGCAGTACTACGCAGAGGCTCATCTCCAGTGAAGATCAGTGCGGGATTTCCCAGTGACAGGGTGAGATCATCTCACTACTTTTTGTCCAGTTAGATCTTGGTATAGGATTGCTAGTTTGGGCATCCGAAGAACTGTGCTCAGAAATTACTGCTTAATAATACAAAGTTCAAACCCTCAATTGCTGCATCAGTTTTCCCACATTGGGTTTTTTGGGGACATTGGTCCAAAAAAAACGGTGTCACTTGTGTGTGTTATTTCTTTCTTGGTCAGTTCTTGTTTCCACATATTATTTAAGTTGTGTAGGATGCAGTTGTATTTACTTCGATATTTACAACATAACACAATAAATAACTTCCATGGATTAACAAGTAGGAGAAGTAATATCAGTTTGTTGCAGTAGTGATTCGGGGATTCTCGAATTTTCACATGGTATCAGAGCACAGGTGAATCAAGAGAGCAAATTGGATGAGCCCAGCAATGAAGAGGAGGGAGATCGAAGTGTTGCGTAGGTAGCAGATCGAATCCCCAAAGGGATTGTGCAGTCCAGGCCAAGAGGCCAAGCTTCTCAAGGAAGATCTCTCTCTGAGTGAATCGGCAGAGAGTTAATATTTCTAAATCGAGAATTGTTAGCGGCAGAGGCAACGGCGCAGAGCAGTTTTCTGGTAAGACGCAGTTGCTGGGGCAGAAAAATGTCAAAAGAGGGAAGGAAACACTATTTGAGGGAATTTCTTCCTCAGATAATTCCTAGCCGAGGAATTTAATTTCTCATTTGCTGAGCAGCAGTAGAGGAGCAGATCTACTAACTCCAACAGGGAGCGCATAGGCCAGCCCAGCAACAATGCAGAGGAGAGAGAAGGTAGTTTGACATTTTGTTGGCAGAGATGGCAACTAATGGGCTGAGAGATCAAGATCAGTTGGATGGAGCATCCAACTATGTGATCTGGAAGGCTAAGATCTCATGCCTTTTGGATGAGCATGATCTCAAGATGTATGTCGATAGTGTGATAGTTGTACCTAGTGATGCAGATCCACTCAAGAAGTACAAGGCTGAGATGGCGAAGGCCAAGTGGTTGATCATCAACGGAGTGAGGGATCACGTTGTATGTCACATTACTGGCAAAGGTGTTAATTTTAGGTATGTTCTATGCTTAGAGCAATTTGTTTCAATTTTCACAGTTAGCTCAATATCTTTTCTAGAATAGCAATCACATTAGCATTAGAGTAAATTGAAAATAGAACATAAACATAGATCGCAGAAGACAATCCAAGACAAGAGGACACAAGATGTGGCGCTAGCCAGGGACAAACCACAATGTGGGGAAACCCTTGATCAATTCTTCTTATATGTTCTTCAATAGTTCAGCAGAGAGAGAGAGAGAGATAGTACATATACAACAGAAGTCAACACTTTGACTTATCTAAATAAGAGCATAGATCATCTCTAAGTAGATGATACATGAGTTAGCTAAACTCAGTTGAAGACATGCTGCTTCAACTGATTCTCCCAGATGACTCCATCACCATGCGGAACCTATCATTGTGTTGCTACTCATCATCATGTTGCACCTCACTGTGTTGCACCATGCTGCACCCATCATTGCTATGCTGCATCCCATTATGCTTTACCAATCATGATTGTACCCATCATTGTACTGCATCATGTACCATTATTGTTCCAATCTGCTTTCTGCACCATGGTTGCCACCATGTGCTTGCTGCACCTTGTTTACCATATTGTTGTTTCATTGTTAGCATGCCTTTGCTACTGACCCATTGTTACATTTTTGTACCATGCCATCATTGTAACATTACTGCTATCATGTTGTCATTGTAACATTGTTGTTGTCATGCTACCATTGTAACATTGATGTATCATGTCATCATTGCTATCATGCTACCCATGCATCTTGCTACACTATCAGGCATTCACACTTCATGGGTCACCTTGCTGTCACATTCCTAGCATTGTTGTACCACTGTTAGTGACTGTTGCTCCTATGATTGCTTGTTGTCCCATTTGTGTTTCCATCCCCATGTGACCTTGCTATCCCATCTTCCTTTGTTGCACCATGTGACCTTGCTGTCCCATCTTCCTTTGTTGCACCATGTGACTTTGTTGTCCCATCTTCCTTTGCTGCCAACACACCATACAAACATTGTTGTTTGTCACTTCATTACTGCCGTAATTTCTGGGACTGGTTAGGGGACACAATAGTCCCTAACCATCCTCAAATCTGGCCCAAAATTTCCCCTAGTGTGAACAAACCTCATTTAGATGACTGCGTCTAGGGTATTCTAGGACTGCAACTAGGGCTTCCTTAGGACTGCGTCTAGGGCTTCTTTAGGTCAATTTATAGATCCTTTCCATAGCTTCAGTGGTCTGTCTTCTTTGTTACGGCTAGGGCAGCCTCCTTTCCTCCAACGTCTAGGGCTTCCACTCCTATATTTCTCTTCCACTAAAACCCAAAGCGAGTGGAGAGAAATCAAGAGAGAAGTGTGTGTGAAATGACTCTCAAGTCATCTCCTTTTATACTAAAACGTTGAGCACATCTAGGTGTTATTTAGTTGTTGGCCGACCTTGACGAATTGTCTTATATAACAAATAAATTCATAATTCCATGAATACTTATCGGAATCGGATGATCTTTAGATCAATCCTACACCTCTCGATGAGAGGGATCCAAGAAAAATATCAACTGCCATAAATAAGATGACCCACATGGAGTTTGACCCTAGTTGCCAATTTTAACAGATGGCCAAGGAGATGTGGGACACCTTGGCTATGCTATATCAAGGATCTTGCAAGCAATGGAAGATGTACTCGGAGGAGAAGCTAAGATAACCAAGGATGGAGAAAGGGGAATGCATTGATCCATTCCTATCAAAGCTTCAGGAAGTCCAAGATCAGTTGGCAGCTATAGGATCAACACCTCAACCCCTCAACCTACAGAGATGGTGAGGTTGGCCCTGAATTCAGTTTTAGAAGAATGGCAAGCGTTTGTCTAGAGTATCCTAGGCAGAGAGAGATTGCTAGATTGGGAGGGAATGTGGGCCACTCTTCAGCAGGAAGAGATGAGGCGAAACTTAGTCAAGTGCAAACTTGATGGCAACAGCAACAGTGGGACGAAGCCCAAGGAGGAAGAGAATGCAACCCTTGCATCAAAGGGGCAGCAGGAGCAGCGGAAGAAGAAGAAAGATGTCTCAAAGATCAAATGTTTCCGGTGTGGTGAATTTGGTCACTATGCTACGCAGTGTCCTCTCAAGAAGAAGGACAAAGACAAGAAACATGATCCGCGGGCTGCAACCGCAAAGTTCGAGTAAGAGGAGTTCGTCATGATTGCCAAAATAACTTGAGGGGAGAGGTGGGGTGATCTAGTACTGTAGTTCGAAAGAACTACAGTTGGGCAGAATCCTTGAGGATTCCACCTCTTGGATCAATACCTTGCTATGGGAGCCCATATCAGAAGTAGAAGGATGGACCAGGGTCAGTTGGTGCAGAGGAGTGTTGGAGTGATAGTTGCAGTGGCTAGGAGAGCAAGAATCTAAGCAACGCAAACTAGTGTTGGCAGCAATGCAGTTGGCACAGAGCAGAGTCAGCAGTAGCGCAGTGGCTTCAGTGACAGTGTAGAGTCTAGCAGCAGTTAGAACTCCAACAACAAATGCATCACGCTGGACACCTTTGGTTCAGTATTTTGGATGCTTTTTTGTTGTCGTTGCAGCAGCAACGGCAGTTGGAGAGGGTTGCGGTGCAAATGCAATGTTGGTAGTGGTAGGGCCAACCACAGCGTTTGCACAGTAGCTTGGTCGGCAGTGATGTTAGACATCAGCAACGCAGAGGGAGATGTTACAGAGAAAGGTGATGCTTCAGCAGGTTGCATTACTAGAGCACATTCCTCGCTAAGAGGGAATGTTTATTCCTGGTAGCATCAGATGTGCTCTAGGCCTCAAAATTTGTAGGGAGGCTAGGACACATGTATTCCAGAATACCCAAAAACCGTTTTGGAAAATTCCACCCAGAGAAGGTTTTATTAAAATAATTAATTATTTTAATGGATGCCTAAGTCTAAACTTAAGAAATTAAAATAATTAAAGGGTATTCATTAAACTGGGGGTGAAACTTCTAGAAGAAGTCAAGGGTCGAGCCAAAATGATCTAAGCCATTGATTAGAATCTAATCTGGGTTGTTGGTTACTCAACGAGAAGATTATAAGAAGAGGCTTGATGGGCATTTGGAAAAGACATCAAGTGAGAGATCAAGAGATTGATTTCTAAAGATAGTAGCGCAGCAGTTGCCAAAGAAGTGATCGAGGTGATTTCTTGCAGTGAGGGCAGGGATAGTTTCCAGAGGAAGTTTTTCTGATCTGGAGAGTACAAGGCAGAAAGGGCATAAAGCCATCCAGAGAAGCCAACATAGGGCCACGCAAAGCTACGTTGTGGTAGTGTAGAGCTTCAAAGGGAGTCCAAAATTTTGCTATGGAACAATCGAGATCAAGTGCCGGAGCCGGGGTGTGAGACTGGGAGGACAGAGGGCCGAAGTTTCCAACCAACAGAGGATCAAAGGAGGTGCAGCGCAGTCCTAGCAATAGTGACGTAGTGACTACATGGGTGTGAGTAGCACTACGCAGAGGCTCATCTCCAGCGCAGATCAATGGCGGATTTTCCAATGACAGGGTGAGATCATCTCACTACTTTTTGTCCAGTTAGATCTCTATATAGGATTGCCAGTTTGGGCATCTTAAGGATTGTACTAAGAAATTACTACTTAATAATACAAACCCTCGGTTGTTGCACCGGTTTTCCCACATTGGGTTTTTCTGGGAACGTTTGTCCAAAAACAACGGTGTCACTTATGTCTGTTATTTCTTTCTTGCTCAGTTCTTGTTTCCGCATATTATTTAAGTTGTGAAGGCTATAGTTGTATTTACTTCGATATTTACAATAGAACACAGTAAATAACTTGCATGGATTAACAAGTAGGAGAAGTAATAGTGATTCGGGCATTCTCGAATTTTCACAATTTCTCCTTCATCCAAATGATTATCATCCAAGATTCTCAGAACCCTAGTCACAAGAGTGTTGAGGACACCCAACTTTGGCAAGGGGTGCTGGTAAGACTCGGCATAGACTGATTGCAGAGTGAGTCTTTTTCCAATACACCTAGTGAGCAAACAAGCATTGCCTTCGTGGAAACCATAACATCTAAGAAGGGAATGTGGTTGGCAGCTACTACCTCCATGTTGAACGTAAGTGTGTGGATGATAGGAAAAATAGTTTTGTTATCTCTACTTATCTAGCCTGTACACTCATTTCATCGTAAGTCGGTGATTAATGTAGGTGTGGTGGTTGATGTTAACGTTTCTTTTAAGACAATGATTATAAGGCAGCCTACTAATTAAGAGCAGTTTCAGCTTATTGTTGATATCACTATGACCTGTATTAAGAAGTTTTATGATTTGCAATTAATGGATGGATCCAACTTTCCACTTGGTGAATATTACGAAACTTTGTAGTGCATAATACAACTTCTATTGATGTGTAGTACAGTTGTTAATAAGATGTATGAGACTATTATTTTTTAATGTAAAGTGCAACTGTTGATTAGTGTATAGTAAAATTGTTCAATGAGAAATATGGCCGCCATTAATGGGTAGCATGATTATCATTTATTATTTTTAATGTAACTTGTATTTTTGCACTAAATTAAAATGTAACAAGGGAAGATATCAGCATCACATAAAATAAGATGGAGTTGTAGACATCATGCTGCTAAAATAGGTACACAATGCAGCCATGTCCAATAAACTGACATGTGGCAGCACTTTTGTATAAATTTTCATCAAATTCTTACTCTCAATACAATTATGACAAGTGTATTTCTAGTTTAAAATGTTTATATATAGGCACTTGCTATTGCTTTCCATTTCTAAAAGACAAGCAATGACAAACTAAAAATCATAAGACACCATGGTTACTTAATCCTATGAGAATAGTGGATTGTATCATCATATAGCATTGATACAAATTTATTAATTTTTGAGGATCCACACACGAAAAGGAAGAGAGATCATAAGAGTAATTGAGATTTATTATCCTTAAGGCTCATTCCTTCCCATAAAAGGTTGACACGACCATTCATTTCAATATCCTAGCTTGACGGCAATCCACTACTACATCACATTCATTTATATACAATGAATAAATCATATTCTTTATTTGACAATTATTTCCTAACATACCTTTGAATGGTCATATTGACATGTTCATGTTATCAACCCCCCCAATACAAAATCTTGATGACCTTTACAACAAAGTAAAAAAATAACATGTGAGCAAAGTTACCGAAAATGCTGCCCCCAACACCCAGAAATGTTGTTCAGCATTTCGGATATGGAAACACATATGAAACAGCTTGGAAATGGCATGGAAACGTTTTTGCCACATTTCGCTTTTTCAGAAACGGCCAGCCGGCAGCCTGTGATTAGAAACGTCTCAAAGGAGTTTCAAGAAAATTTGATCCGTTTCCAAAAAAATTTGGATACATTTCTAGAAAATATGGATACGTTTCCAAGTTTCCAAGCTTCCAATTTTCCAGGTTTCCAACATTCTAGGCACATTATTGCAAGAATATATTCCAAGTTTTTTTGTCCAAAGCATGTAAATGTGGCTGAATTCTTTGCAGACCTTATATCCATTGATCACAGCTCATTTGAAAGTGAACATCTATCTTGAAAAAGGATTCATGGCATGATAGAGGTATTTGCCAACATGTTTTCAACAATGCCATATCTAAAGGATGGAAAACTGGAATTTGGAATGGAAACTCGTAAGTATCTATGAAATCAAGAAAAAAAGTTGTTACCCACAAAGTTGGCTGGTGGAAGCAGTTTCTTTGCATTAGGTTAAATTTCTCAGCATTTCTTTACTAGTATCATACTTCACAATACTTAATTCAAATTGCATAAAATTGTGGCATCTTGATTCTTGGTCATATGATCTTAGGTTGTGAATAAATAAATCCAGCTTACTTCGGAGCATCTCCTGTTGTAGCTACTGGAATATAGTCCAATTTATAATGTGTAGACATTTTTTTTACAATGATTAAATTTACATTATATTCAGTGATACTAAACAATATTTCTATGTCATGACTCCTTTAGAGTCTAGACCAAGATATTGTGCAACATACTATTTACAAAGTCAAATTCACTATGTTGCCTATGTGTTAGTGTTGTCAAATTCATTAGAAAAATATATAATGTCATGAAGTATGATGTGACTCTGAGAACAATCTCATATTCCTTTAAACTGTGAATGGGTATTGACATTTTAAAAGGTGCCAATCTGAATGTTATAATAATCATTGATGATGATGACAATGTTTATACTGAATTGATGATGATGATTTGTTTATGTTAAATTCATGATGACAATTATGTATTTTTAAATATAGAATCTAGATTCTAAAGACTAAAAGATGAATGATAATATAAAATTTTGATTTTATCATATATATATATATATATCTCGTTTCCTTGCCATATTGTATCCAGATTTTTTGAAAATTTGCCATATTTGTTTCAAACCCCGTATCCATATCCGTTTCAGTGCAACTTAGCATGTGAACTATCTATTGCTTATACTCTCCTCCAATGAATTTGGAACTAGCCATGAAGTTGTTATCACCTCCATGCATGATCACGTTGGAGGTAGAATTCACCTAGGCTATTATCCATGTTGCTCCATGAGGTTGCCATCACCTTCGTACTAAAGGTAGAAAGCCTAATACAAGGGCCATCAACTCACTTAAGCAAACATGGATAAAGATCAACAATACCGGTGTCGCAAATATTCTGTTGGTAAATATATCATTCATTGAGGGTTCAAAAGATAACTTATTGGCGATATTGGAAAAAATATTGGAAAATATCATCAAATTTAGATATGTTGTCTCCTTCGTTTTAAATTGTCTCATTAATGATCAACTAAATTATGAATAGATAAAATATAGAATATATATAATGCCTCAACTAGACAATTATTACTTTTCATAGCAAATACCCACAAGTGTATTAATATTTTCTTTCAATCATCTTTACCTTTGAACTTCTTGGATGTATGGATAATAAATGTAAAACATGATATTCAAACCTGCCAAAAAACTAACATCTGCAGAAGGGAAATAAAGAAAAAAATTAAAGGACCATTTGAATTTTACTTACAACATATGCTATGTCTCTTCGTGAGGTTTTCAAAGCTTTATGACCCAATTTAGCAATCTCCTCTAATTCCGCCATGGTCAAACCTACAACCAACAACCATAAGTAGATTTTTATCCTATCACTTTAGAATTATAAATACATCCGCATTTAATAGATTTAGAAAACTATAAATATCTTTATTTAGTACAAGTACTTTGAGTTAACAAAACTTGAGGATGTGGAATCCATTGGGCTATGGTCTAGTAGCAAGTCGGACTGATTGTTGTGAAAAGGACCCAAGTTCAAATTCTAGTGGGCATGCTCCTCCACAATGTCGGGTTTGCCAGATGTGACTATGTACTATATTGAATATCGTTAATGTAGCTTGCAAGCAAATTATTGTATTACGTTTGCAAGGTACCAACAAACCCTATTCTTTCTTGAAGTGTTTGAGATGGCTCAACTTCTTTCTAGCTCTACCATCCATGAAAAGTTAAGTTTCCATTTTTCTAGGAAAAAAGAAAAAAAAAGGGGCCAAGGATGCAACAATTTATAGAATGGTTTGAATGCAGATCAATTAGTAGTATAATGGTTGACAGCAAAACTAATAAACATCACTTTCATTCATTATATATATATATATATATATATATATATGATAAATAAACAAATCCAATTGCATAGCCTCCCCATATCTACTCCTAATATAGTATGGAAATAACTCATTTATTGCTCTAGCATCCTTCAACGCCTTTTACCCATCGACAATATGGAGGCAATGACAACACATGAAGCTTTATTTGCATTGACATGAAATTTCACATTATTCCAATATAACATTTAGTTTGTTATCCTTCAACCACTTGTGCTTTTCAAAATAACATTTAGTGTATTCTCTTTCAACTGCTTGTATTTTGCTACTAAAATACTAGGTATGTCTTCAAAATAAAAATTGATAGGCAATCATTTTTTACTATCTAATGTCAAGCATATTTTGAATACTCGAATATTTTCATACTCATTTGTCTTTATAGAATGCAAGAAAAATATATTTTAACAGGATAGGGGAACTCAACATTCTTTCCATTAGTGTTGATAACATAGCCAATTTTTTCGCAATTTGCCGAAAAATCGCAATAAAACAAACATCACATTGTTCACTAAAACACTGCGGTATTGAGTTATAATGCCTTCTCTTTTGTCATTTCACTGAGCAAGTTGAAGTTATGAGGCAATTTGGGGTGTAGCCAAGGGTTATTACGCAATATTAGAAGGGATTCCAAGTGTTGGGCAAGTGGATTTGTCTAGGCACTACTAATGCTATGTAATTAATGGTAATGTTAAATTCTTAAAGTAAAAAGATGAAGGATACTTAATTTTTTGACATTGCCATTAATTGTTTTAGGATGTTTGAGAGTGGTTCGATCTCATTGGATTTCATATTAGATCCCACTCAAAATTCAACAAACTTAATAGTTTTCAGGATTTTAGGATTTGGGGGGTTGCACTGTTTCCATTTCATGTATGGGAGTATGGAACTAGTATTTAATCAAGAGCACCAAGCCCTCTATATACCTCGATGTTGGTGGTAGTGATTATTGAACTCCTCTATTGTGATCCTAGTAAAAATGTACCCATCACTCAAACAAAATATCGATTTGACATGTTAATCTTTTCTATCTTATTTTAATGCTAAGAGGATGATAATGATGATGAGGACCTCAATATAGGCAATGATATAGATGACGAGTAGTTTTTTATTTTTTACTTAGAATGAAAGCATAGGAAACCTCGAAGTACTTCCCCACATTTCATGGATGGAAAACTAGGTAAACCGTCGGCCTTGATTACAAGGCCTTTCCCCAAGGAAATCTAATAGAGTCAAACCCATGATCAGCAACAACTAGCAACAATATCAAAGAATTTCACATCTGGCTCTAGACCTCTTGAGCTAACCTTTGGGGCTTTAGACTATATGTAGTTATTTGTTGTAGTATGATTTTTTTTAACTCTAGAGGCCATTTAGAGCTTCTTTGTTGATGTGTTTTTGGTACAAAGATGGATTGCGCTTGGTGTTATTTTGGTTATATGCACTAGCCATATGATTAAATTTATATCACCATTATGTAAAATTACAAATAGTTTAGTTTCTAAATTCTAAAGAGATTTGAATCTTTTCTTCTATTTCATTTTTGTATATGTAATAATTCACTAATTTGTTATATATGTATCATGTCCTTTGTCTTGTTTCTAGCATTTTCATATCCCTTGTCGAACACTTGTATTTCCATGTCCTTCATGTCTCGTGTCATCATGTCAGATGACTTTGATTTTAACATGATATTGACATAGACAAAGCAACAATTTCCAAATTATAGGGATAATTACTAAAATTAATGTGATAATTTGAAAACCTCAAATTATTGTGATATGTACAGGCAATAATATCACCATGTTTGATTTCCTAGTATTATTGTTGTAAGTGTAACATTGGCTAGGATCTTAAAGAGTAATTGAGTTAATAAAATAAACAAATCTATATACGATATCCAAAACAAAAACAAAACAAAAAGATGTTCATCCTCAACCACCTCAAATTCATTGATCCTCCCATTGAATACCACAAGAAAAAAAAAAAAAAGCAAGGAAAAAAGAAAAATAGGTCCAAGTCCTTGATTCTCCACTTTTGAGTCCTCGATGGACCACTATCAAGGTTCAGGATTGAGTGTCAACTTTGATGTATCGTTTCTTTATTTGGAATCCACTACATCATATATATTGATGCTTTCTCAATATTTATGTGTCAATGTGTTTATTTGATGTTTTTTTTGCTTTATATGTTTAAAATTTTGAAAAAAGAATGGATATATTTTGTATTTTGTGTTTGTTGTGGTTTTCTGATTTTTTGCCAAATTTTTCACCGATGTTTATGAGAAGATGTTTTATGGACCCTCGCCAATTTTTTGTCAATGTGGATGTTATCAACACTACTTTCCATAGTCAAGTCATCACACTGCCCAACGAATTGGAAAACGGGAGGTTTTTCATCTTATTATTAGATTTCCATTATATGATAATTACTTGTGAGACTGTTAGCATTTTTATTATTATGTTTTCTTTCTTCATTAAGCAATTACCATAAAACATGAAGATCACAGAAGACAATAGAACACAAGATATAGGTTCCAAGCCAGGGTAAAACCCTCCAAGGGGAAAATCCAGAAAATTCTCTACTTATAGAATCAAATCAAATGAGATATCCAAGACCCATAACCATAGAAACGTCCATCTCTAGATGCCAAGTTAAACCTTCCTTCCTTCCAGCAGATTCATCAACAAGAGACGAACTAAGATAGATCTTCCACAAATTCTAGCACAAGAAGATATCCTCTTTTTCAGATTTCGGTTCTCCACTTCTTCTCTACCCTCTTCGCGATATTTTGGGCCAAAACCATCCAAGTGTGTGTGTCCAAATGCGCTCCATATTCCCTCAATTTATATAGTTTAGAGGGGGTGCAAATAGACATGTCCTTTGGGGCAAGGTCGACTTGACACGTAGGCCGACTTGGCATCTAGAGGGGTTTTTGTCCCAAAATTACATTTAAAAAATTCTTTTTCTCTTTCTTTTACAATTAGTCCAAAATAGGACTTTGACTCTTTGACTCAAAACCTAGAAGCATGAAGAACATGTTTTTCTAGAGAAGTAATAATAAATTTTCTTTTTCTTTTCTTTTGTTTTTCACATAAAACACAAATGGTAAAAATTATGAAGACAGAAACTAATTACATTCTCCAACACTCCCTCTTAACTGGGGAGGTATTCATTAATTGTACACACCCATACAAGGATACTCTCGAACTAAAATATTCTCATAAGAGTCGGATTGACAAGCCATCTTTAAGCATCAACATCATAGCTAGCATTGTTAACATAGTAAGGCCTTTAACTGACAAGCTCTATTTACATCAGAGAAAAATGTTGGTAGTTTTTATGTGAGACACCATGCTACCTCTCAAGGCACATACCCCGTCTAGATGTTCACTAGGTATGTCATAGGACTATTCTTATCTTGGATTCCCAATCCTCAAAGAATATCGGTCCTCTTCGACCACTCTTATCTTGTATACCCTGTCCAATCCTCAAAGAGTGTCGGTCTACTCCCTATCATGGATTCTTTATCCTCAAGGAGTATCAATCTTAGATGCTTATCCAATCCTCCCGACCCCATTCTCCCTCCATGGCCTTCACTAGACGTACAGTTGTTAGTCCTGGCCTAGTGCATGACACATGAAAAAGAAATTATAATGTCCATCTCACTCTCAACCCGAGAGGAGATCCTCATTCCCTCTCAAACATAGGGGAATATATCCAAGGTCCCTCTCAACTAGGGAGACATGTCCATCATCAACTACTTGTTTTTTCATGGAGATCAAAGTAGTAGCAACAAAGGTTCTTCCTATCGCATCATCATATCATATGTGAACTTCGACATTCTTGGATATCATGGAGCCAATCTCTTTCTCAACTCATCAAGACAAGGTACATGCCATCACTTTCCTTAATCATCAATCATCATTAGTAGTAGAGCTTAGCATCGCTTTTCTCTAAATATCAGGAAATTGATTATCTTCATCAAAACATGACCATCGAGCTATCTCATATCCTGCTACCTTTTCAGCCAAATGTGGCATACACATTTATACCACATTTTTGTCAAACATTCCTTTGAGTCATAAGCAACGCTAACCACACAATCCATACATTCGTTGAATTGAGTTGCAACCAGACAGATCCCAACTGCCATATGTATATCCTACAACATATCTTTCCAAGTAGCAAAGTCAAATTCCAACTAAATCATCAATACCAAATCAATATCAGAGTTATCGAGTCACGATAGCCTCTTTACAAGATGTCATGTCTTGCTTCTTGCTCTCATCAAACCCTAGATGTTTTATTGCTAGGGTTTCTATAGAGGGAACAACCAAAATAGGGTTAGCATTTTTCACCTTTTTCTAGGGTTTTTCTAATCCAAATCCCATCTAGGGTTTGCAAACCCTAGACACCAAAAACCTTCAAGAATGTAAGATTTACAAACCCTAGTTTTTTTTACACAAAGTACGCTACAAACACCTTAATTACTTTTCAAACCCTTTATTTTCATCATAATCTTGACTCACAAAGTAAAACAAATTGAACATACCTCTTACCATGCCTTCTTTGCAAGGATTCGGTCCTTCTTCAAACGTCAAGGGCCAATCATTCTTTAACAAGGATGCTTCATTTTTCACACGATCATAGTTCTAGTTCCTTTCTTGTGTCACAAAAAGGTGACTCAACTTCTTCCAGATCTTTTCAATCTTTCAAAGATGATTCATCATGTCAAGCATCACTTGATTGCCACATGAAGGCTACTACTATATTGAGATTATAGCCACATCTGGTCACTAATACATGTTTCTATGTCACTGTAAAGATTGCCATCATACATCATATAAGTTATTGTTCTCATAGTGTGAACACCAAGGTATTGCCTTACTGTAATATGATGTTCTCACTGCGGGCCACGATATGGCGACACTACACTGCATAATAGTGTTGTTGAGCCACTATATGACACATAAGGACCTTTTGTGTGACTAACAAAGGATCTAGTCATTATAATTTTCCATAGTCATATTTATCATCATTTAATGCTTCCATATGAGGATGTATGCAATCTACAGGTTGGCTCTGCAATATCACTCATATCAAGCCATGCAAATATGAATTCATACAAACCATCGAGTCAAAGTTGAGCCAATCAGGTAGAGATGTGAGTCTCTCCAAGAATTGCAATGTTTTCAAGTCATTGTTCAACCCACAAGTCACACGAAATCAATTCATGTCACATAGATGTGTGCCACTGAATTTTGATCGATCCATTGATTTCGAGCCATTGAGCCTTTTGCAAAAGTACGGGTTACAAGAACAAGCCATGAGTATGCTTCAAAAGTGATCTAAACCATTCGTCCTTGTTATGTGATCTCAGGAATATAGGTGCCAATCAATATTAACGTATAACAGTCTCTCTGAACCAAATATACAAATATGAGTCATACAAATATAATCGAGCCTCTGAGTCAAGCTTCCTCTCTCATAATGTGATGCCTTACTGTTAGTTTTTGTAGCATTAGATAGGTGTTATAGTCTCGAATTTCGTCAGAGAGTCTAAAAAAAATAGGGTCTCCAAAACCCAGAAAACATTTCAGGAGAAAACCCCCAAAGACAACCCAATTAAGTTAATTGATCAATCATTAGATATTTCCTAAGGTAACTTAGGAAAAGTGATTAATTAACAGTAATTAATTGAAAAAGGTGAGAATTCTCTAGAAACTCACACAGATCGAGTTTGAGATAATCTTAGTTGTTGATGGGTATCTATTAATGGTTGTTGGTTCACCAGCGAAAGATTATAAGAGCAACTCAATGGGTAGATGGAGAATACACTTGTCAGGGCGAGTTCCTTTGCAAATCGAGCTACCTAGTTGTAGAGATCGAGCAAGGGAGAGAAGTTCGACCCAGAAGGGATGCAAAGACAGAGAGGGAGCAACAAAAGCGAATTCCGAAAGAATTTCCAATTCTAGAGAGGCAGCAGTAAGAGGGGTTAAGTTATTCCACTAAAGGTTGTGCAGGCACTACGCAGGAAACTTTAGTGAGGCAGTTCGATTTGGCTAAGCAGGAGGTTGATTCAGTTGCCAGAGGTCGGGATAATTTTCCAGAGGACTGAAGAATCACTTCCAGAGGCAGTAGCAGGCAGGGCGACTTGATCAGAGGCAAACTCAGGTTGTGGGTGTGAGGGTCTACACAAGCACTGCACAGAGAACTGCGCAAGGGTTCTTGGAGGGCTAGTTTTCTGAAGCAAGTTGTGTCAGCATTGCTTGTGGAGAAGGGAAAATTTCCCTTAATAATTTTGGCTAGATTATTTGCTAAGGATTGTCAATTTGGCATCCAGATTTGTACTAAGATATTTCATTGTTGCATAATAATAATAAAACCCTCATCTGCTGCATCAGTTTTCCCACATTGGGTTTTTCCAAGGACATTTGTCCAAAAATAGCGGTGTCAATTTTATTGTGTGTGTACTCTATTTTCTCAGTTCTATTTATTTTCTGCAACATATTTTATTTTGGTGAAAATTGTAGCTGTGATTTTATTCGTTGTTTGACATAGCAAATAAATTGTACTTAATAATAATCAGTTAGAAGAATAATTTCCAGTTGTTGCAATAGATTGAAAATTTCACATGGTATCAGAGTGGTGTTGAAGACAAATTAAGAGCTCAAAAGCGAGGAAGAAATTTGTGTAGGTTCAGAGGGAGTTTTGCAGCATAATTTCCAGGTTTGTGCAGAGGGTCAGCCAGGCAATCCAAATTGTTGCGCAGAAGGGTTCAATTTCCAGTTGCAAGTGCAAGAAAATTTTGAACAAGCTAGTAGCAGTTCCAGCAGGCAATGGTGTTGCGAGAAGCAGTTTCGATGAGCATATCAGAGATTTCGTTGGGAAGATCTGAGCACAATAATTTTGCAGTAGAAGATCAGCGCTAGGTGGAAGAGAAAAGTACACGTAATTATACTCAGGATGTCTTCGAGAAATTTTCCAGAATTCTCCAGTATAGCCATGGAAAAATTGTTAATTTGGCAGCTTAGTGACAAATTCCAATCATTGCTCTAGATTTCTCCTTCCAAGAGGGCCAAATTTGAGCTTTGAAGCACTGGATTTGGATAAGGGAAAGTGTATTTTTGAAGTGAAGCACACAATGTCAAATTGGATCAAGTCGGCCTAGAGGACAAATTGCCCCTCCTCCAACGACTATAAATTCAAGTCACCTCAAGCTCATTTAGACATCAACTCAACACAAGCATCAGGTCATCTCTTTACACGAGCAAGCAAGAGGAAGGAAAAATTTCAAGGGGCCGAACTCTGCTTAGACCAGCACTTTGACTAAGGTTGACTTTTGGAGATATGTTTTGACTCATTTTGACTTGGGTTTTTGGACTTTTTTGGAGGGCCAAATTGTTGGGCACAAAAATCGAGAATTTCTGGGCACTTTGACTGTGGTTGACTTCAAATCTACAACTATGGTTTCAGCTTCCTTTGACTTTGACTTTGACTGAGTTTGAAGAAGACTTTTGGGACTGTTTTGAGGCACCTTGACTAGCTAATCAAGCCGCATTCTTTGATTGTTGACCAAGTTCATTTGCAGTACTGTTGACCATTGATCGTTGACTATTTGTTGTTGACGTTGATCTTGACCAAATTTGACTATTGGCTCATAATTTTGGATATTGGTTAGATGAATTGTTGAAAAGCCAAAACTTTGACTTTGATTTTTGTATATAGATTTGGCCTCATCGTACTCTCTGCTGAACATTTTATGGCAATCTAATAAAAGAAGAATTTCAAAGGGTTTTCCCCCTTATGGGGTTTTTCCGTGGTCTTTGACCAAATCGATGTCTCTTGTTGTTGTGTTGATTGTCTCCTATTGTCATTGCATTTATTGTTCTATGTTCAGTCACTGAATTGAATTGGAAAGATTAATTGTTACTGAATCGCTTATTGATGAAGTGAATTGGGCTAACGTAATTGAAATAGCATAGGATAGTGGAAAAATTAACATGGTATCAGAGCTAAGGTGAAGAACAAGCCCAAAGGAGACAAGAGTTGAAGCAATCATCTTTGGAAACGTTGAAAGAGCCTATCCAATCAAGTCAAGATGTTTGCCTCTTACTTCAAGGAAAATGAAAAGTTGGGTGACTCGTCTAACTTAGTTGCTTGGAATATCAAGTTGGAAATCATATCGAATGACAATGATGTCTTGGAGTACATTCAAGGAAAACTTCCTAAGCCTCCGGAAAATGCTCCTACTGCTGCCAAGAACAAGTACAAGAAAGGTGAGTTAAAAGCAAAGAAAATTATTGTTGATGGTTTACAAGATCATTTACTTGCCTATGTTAGAAATTTGAAGAAGTCTAAGGATATGTATGATAAGTTGGTTGACATGTATGAAGTCAACAATTTGAATGAAATCATCTCCTTGAAGGATCAACTCAAGGATATGAAGATGAATAAAGGAGAATCTGTGCAATCCTCTATCATGAGGATATCTCGTCTCAAGGATCAATTGCAAAGAGTTGGGGAAATTGTACTTGACAAGGAGTTGGTGTTGGTAACTCTTAGAGGTCTCCCTCCTATTTGTGAAACCTTCATTACCACCATAAGCAATAACAATAGTTTCCCGCTATTTGATGAACTCGTTGGAAAACTCGTTCAAGAAGAATCAAGGATGATCTCAAGAGGCAGGATACAAAAAAATGAAGGAGAGCCCATTGTTTTCATTGCTCATCAAGTTCATTAAGTTCAAGGAAGCCTGCTCCATGTAATTCAAATAGAAGGAATGGAAGAGATAAGAAATCGCCGCACGTTGAATGCTACAATTGTCACAAGAAAGGTCACTATGCTCGAGATTGCCCTGAGAAGAACAATATTCCACGATACAGCACTAGAAGCAACCATAATAGGTTTAATAGTCGAAGAAGAGGAGATGATAGAAGGAATGATTCTAATGGAAGAGATGAAAGAAGACGAGATGCTCTGACTGATCACGATGAAGACCACCATCCTCAAAACAAGTCAAGAAATAATAGTTATGAAAGTAATGCTACTACTAATCAATTTGACTATATCCTTATTTCTACACTTTCTAGTTCCTCTCCTATGGATACTTGGGATAGTTGGTTCGTTGATAGTGGGGCCTCTCATCATTTCTCTAGGTATAAGGAAGTTCTCTTTAACTTGGTAGAGAGGGAGTCAAATTTGAAGATTATTCTTGGAGACAACTCCACTCATCCCATTAAGGGCTTTAGTTTTGTTAAAATTCATTTGGACTCTAGGGAATCCGTTTTGCTTCATGATATAATGTATGTGCCAAGATTGAAGAAGAATTTGGAAACTATATCTGCTTTGGAGGACAAAGGAATGAGAGTCACCTTCATCAAGGGAAAAGTACTTACTTGGCCTAGGGATCCCTTATGAGAGATGCTTTCACATTGGGTTCTAGATTTGAGGGACTCTCTGGAAAACCCATTCTAGCAATGATCCATGATACTAATCATCAAAGTGAGCTTTGATACCAAATATTGGCACACTTACATTGTGAAGCTCTTCCGAAATTGCATATGTTGGTCTCTAGGATCCCTAATGTTCAAGCTCAACATGATGGAGTATCTCCTGGATGTGCCAGTGCGAAGAAAACAAGGGGATCATTCCCCTCTAGCAAGAACAAGACTAATGACATCCTCCAACTCATTCATTTTCATATATGTGGACCGATGCCCATACATTCTCTTGATGGCCATCTCTACTGCATTACCTTCATTGATGATTTCTCAAGAAAGACATGGATATATTACCTGAAGTATAAGGATGAGGTCTTCGATTTGGTCAAATAAATCAAGGTTTTGGTCGAAAATCAAACAAGGAAGAGAATTAAGATCTTTAGGTCTGACAACAGTGGAGAGTACATTTCAAATGAATTCATAGATTTTTGCAAGAAGGAAGGCATCAAGAAGGAGACGATTGTGCCCTATAATCCCGAACAAAATGGAGTGGCTAAGAGAAAGAACAAGTCTCTTGTAGAAGTTGCCCAAGCCATGCTCCATGATCAAAATTTGCCAAAGTTCCTTTGGGGCGAAGCAACAAATACAGCAATATATGTTCAAAAAAGGGTGCCTCATCGAGCATTGGACAACAAGACTCCCGAAGAAGTATTCACAGGTGTCAAGCCCAACATTGGTCATCTCCATATATTTGGCTGCCCTGTATATTTCCATGTGCCAAAAGACAAAAGAAACAAGTTGGGAGCCACCGGAAGAAAAGGTACGTTTGTTGGGTGTTGTGAATATTCCAAAGCATTTAGAATGTATTCCTAGTCAATGGAAGTTGAAATTAGCACGGATGTAATTGTTGGACACCTAATCCTAAAGGGTTAGCGTGGAAGCCGAATGGACAAGCAGTCCAAGGGACCTTGGGATGTGAATCCCAACGGTCACCATATTGTACTATAAATGTACATCTTTTGTGAATAAAAATTACAATGCATGCTTTATCTTTCTATCTGTTGTCGCTCACCATGTGTGTTTAACATGGTATCAGAGCCATGATGAGTGGCCTGTTATTCCCTGAGCAACTGTTCTGATCGCTGCCTCTGTCCTTCCAGAATATGTGGAATCAGAGCACAGGTCCCAGAAATAGTTGCAACTCCTGCCTAAGAGCTGCGCAATCTCTGACATCCCCGAAATAGCTGAAGACTGTCGCTGCCTGAAGACTGTCGCTGCTGCAAACGCCTGGAATTTCAATGCATTAAAACGCCTGGAATCGGTAACGTATGGAATGATTCTTGCGCTGTTATGAAGGATTGAATGCTTGTATATGAAAATGCTGTTTGGAATTTAAATGTTGTCCGCTGCCTGTTTAAATCTTTTGGTCCTCTGCCTGTTTAAATCATTTGGTCCGCTGCACATTGAACGCTGCCTGCTCATTTGGTCCGCTGCCCATTGAAACGCCTGAAATTGCCTGCATAAACTCTCTGTACAAAGGTTTGTATTCCTATTGCTGCGCCTCTTTGTCATTACAACTGCATAGGCAATTGAAAGGGCCCCAGAAGATAGCAAATGAATAGTGTGAAGAATCCGCTAAATAATTCACTCTTCATCCCTCTAAGGCACTGAGGACTACCCAGTCATACACAGTCGGGCTTCTCGGTTCTGCTCTCGGGGATTTTTCAGATTTCTTCTTTGCAGCAGCAGTAGGGACGTTATTATTGTACTTATTACTTCGCCATGGATTCTCTGGCTCTCGTGTTGTCAGAGAACATGTTGAGATTGTAGAGTTAGAACCCGCAGGGGAAGATGGATTGTTGGTGGCCGGATTCGAACTTCTGACTGCCCGTTTGCTTCACTCCTGGAGACATAATGCTTGATCTGAATTTTGGTATGAAATTTCCCAGTTTTGTGATTTCAGATTTTAATCTGCAAATTGATTATGATTTTTTGATACTGGAACATACGCGCTGCCTGGGATTACCTTCCTTAAACTCCTTCAACGATTCACTTTAGGAAGCCCCTTTAAAGTCCATAAAAGGCATTCAATCTATCGTCCTAGGCAAGCACTTGAACGAATTATCTTGTGATATTATCTTCTGCCTTTATTATCTTCTGCAATTCTTTTCGGTCCTATGGAAGCATTGATCTGACGTGAGGCAGATCGAAGAGGTCTTGGTGGTTTGATGGCCTGTTAAAGATTTTCACACATCTATGAGGGGCATATGGACGCATATCCCAAATACGAAGAGAACAATCCATCGAATTATTCAGGAGATAAGAGCCATCAGAACTTAACTGCATGTCTGTAATTGTGTCTGTGTGGCCTTGGAGTCGCATTGTGACCTCCCCTCTTCTAAGGTCCCACACCTTAATTTCATTATCTATTCCACCAGAGTATATCTTGTCTGCGGCATCAGAGAACCCAACAGCTGTGATTTGGTATTTGTGATTCTTGGATATGTCGTCTCACAGATGACACACATTTCTCGCTAAACAGAGCCTTTGGAATTCTGTATTCACATCTGCCTTCAACGCTTTGGTATTCACATCTGCCTTCAACGCTTGCTTCACGGCAGTCTGATTGAGGAAGTCGTACAGGAAATCGATGCCATCCTCCGCGGTGTAATAGGGGAGCGTCCTCCTAATGTCATACAGAGTGGCCTTATATTGCCCTTGGCGAAGATGGGAAGAGACAGCAGCGTAAAAACTAACAGAATCACAACACCCGACAACTGGAAGAGTAGGCGACGACAGACGATCAGTGGTGCTTTCCCGCAATATTTTTGTCTGAAGGCGCTTTAAATGGCAACTTATTTATAGCAAATATTCTCAACTCTGTGACTGCAAGTCTTTCGATATTTATATCTACTATCTTTTGTTTTAAATATTTGTAGTCTTTGGCATATGATGTGCTCCGAAGGATTTTGAGACGAAAATAGTGAAGGCTTGATTGATTCCGGGGCTCGACTTTTAGGATTTGCTGTATCGATTTCGGTATCGAGCTATGGCAAATATTGAACAGGTTAATGCAACCTACATAGAGTGCACCTAGAAAGCAATGTAAAGAAATACTTCACTAATATTCATGATTCAGTAATATTTGGTGCCATCATATGTTTTAAAGAATACACCTACAGCAGGCCATGTACCCTGAAACTCAATGAAGCAGTGTAATTCTTGTTTGAATATTGTGAAAATATTGCCAGTGGGTGAAATGTCTTAAGATGAAGATTTGATCAGCATTATGAAGTGAATTTGAAGCAATTTTGAAGACATTTTTTGGCAGTCATTCTAGGAATAGTTTCTTGTAGAGATTTTGCATGATTTCCAAAGCAGCCAGATGCTCTGAAGTTTGAAGTTGAGGACAGCACTCATCTTCACCTTTATATATTTTTTTGCATTGGTCCTGCTCCATCAACCACTTTCGCGACATTGTTGCCACTTGACAAGCCCTTACAAGATCTTGTAGTAAGACTAATATTATTGCTGCCTCGGTTGTGTTTTTTAAGTGACATTGAAGAAAATGGCCAGACTTGAAGATGCATTAAAGTTATTGAATATCCTAATTCATTCCATTGTTGATGAGATGGTCAAAGTTAACAAAGAAACTCTCTTTAACATCCAAACCTCTCTGCAAAATGCACATGAGAATATTGAGTTTTTGCAGCTTGAGACAAAGCTGCAGCAAGAAGAACTACAACAATGGAGTCATCTTTCTGAACCTGTTTCTATTCAGAAAATTGAAACAGACTCCCATAAACAGCAAGTCAATAATGTTCCTGTTCATTCAAATAAAGCAACAGTTGTAAATGCACATGCAGAAGTTCAGTCTGCACTTCCCAAGCCCATCATCAGACCTTGGGAACAGTTTGTCCACAACAAGCACAGCACTGGTCTTGGATATGACAAGGACTTGTCCTTTCATATTCCAGACTACTCAAAACGCATTCAGTTTCAGAGTGCTGGTTTCATTTATGACAGTTCACCTGCTCCTCATGACAGTTCAGCTACAGCTGTTCCAGACTCTGCTCCTCTTCCACAACAACAACAACAACAACAGATCGTGAAATGCCAACACTGTGATCGAGTTGGCGATCTGAAAGATCACTGTTTTGATCTTCATCCATGTAAGCACTGCCATAAAACCAGTCATTCTTCACACAGATGCTTCAACAACAAACATCCTGCAAGAACAAAGATTCATCTAGGATGGATCGCTTCTTGGCAATGGGCATCAACAGCCAAGAAGATATTCCAAACACATGTCAGAACTTGTTCCAGAATATTGAACAGTCTTGCAGTTGAGTTTTATCCATCTTCTCACCTTGTATCTGACAGGGGGGGAAATGATGGTCATCTACAAGCTTCAAAGTGACATCAAGCGAGCCTGAGCCACAACCTACCACACCAGCTACAGAGTTGTAGCCAGAGACAAAGATACCTGAACATGCCTTCAGTTGGCGATGTGGGACACTTCCTCTAGCAGAAGACTTACAGCTTCTTGCCAGTTTTGGAAGAGTTCCGGAGAAAAAATTGAGAACACTTCCTCTAGCAGAAGACTTACAGCTTCTTGCCAGTTTTGGAAGAGTTCCGGAGACAAAATTGAGAACACTTCCTCTAGCAGAAGACTTACAGCTTCTTGCCAGTTTTGGAAGAGTTCCAGGAATTGCATAAGCATTCCAGAGTTGTTGGTCATCCTTAAACCATCATAGGTTGAGACTTCTCTTTTCAGGTTGAAGTTTTACCTTTTATGTGGGGTGAGGCCTCCCTTTTACGGTTGAAGGTTTCCCTCTTTAAAACAATAGGATCACTTCCTCTAGCAGAAGACTTACAACTTCTTGCCAGTTTTGGAAGAGTTCCACGAACTGCACTAAGCGTTCCAATGTTGGTGGCTATCCTTAAACCACCGCCCTTTATACCAACATTTCAAAGAGCACATTCAGCCTAGTGCTGCCATGCATTTTTGCACATCTTGTATTACAGCTCTTTTCTTGGACTCATATATAACCCTCGGATTAAGGGGGGGAATGTTGGACACCTAATCCTAAAGGGTTAGTGTGGAAGCCGAACTGACTAAGTAGTCCAAGGGACCTTGGGATCTGAATCCCAACGGTCACCAAATGTACTATAAATGTATATCAATTTGTTAATAAAATAGCACTGCATGCGTTATCTTCCTAATTGTTCTCCCTCACCATGTCTGTTTAACAATTATCAGTAAAATTGTAATTTATTAAGTTTATTAACATCAAAATTATTATGTTTGTTTGGGGTTATTTACTTGGTAGAAGTTTCATTGAGCAATAAGTTTGGATTCAAATTTTATGCTATTCTCACGATTAGAGAACTTAAACATAATAAAATGTAATCTATTAAAACTTAAAAAAACATCATCAAAACAATATATCAAAATTATATATTTAAAAGAGACATATTAATAAAAACAATTCACATTTTTGGATATTAAAATTATCATTAATAAATATATATGAAATAATATATATAAACAATTATCAATATAATATTTACAAAAATAAAAATATAAAAATCAAATATCACAATACATAATAAAGGCCCATTAAACTATCATAGGACAAAACTATTATAAAATATATCATATTATAAAGAAGTTTATAAAACTATTATAATGAAATAATATATATTATTATATTAAAACAATGATCAATTATAATAATAATAATTGAAAAAATATATATTAAAATATTATATTTCACATTACATAAATAAGAAGAGCCCTATTAAAACTATTAGACGTAAAAATTATTATAAAATATTAAAATATATCATATTATAAGAAATTTATAAAACTAATTATAAATCAAAATTATAATAAAAAATAGCATACCAAATTTATAAAGAACTACTATATGCCAAATTGTTTATATTATGTAATAATAAAGAACAGGTTAATGTCAAAGCTATTAATAAAAGAGTGTTAAAGTTAATAAAGAGGTGTAATTAGATATAGATTCTCTTATATTAGAAATGTATTAGATGCTTTGTTTTATATTAAAATCAAAATTATATTATATCAAATATATATTATATACTGAAATGTATATGTGGTGTGGCGGGCGGTGCGGATGTTACATATAAATCATTTAATAATTTTTCAATATATATATTGAAATTACTATAGATCAAAATTGTATATATTAAAATTATTATATTTATACTTTAAATATGTTTTGAAGCATTTCTATTGTATTTTTTTTTTTCCCTTATCATATTTTCTTAATTTAAGGCAGGGAGAATGATTTGATTAGTGCATGAGTGTTTTTTCAAGAGGGTCTCTATTTAGATGAAGAGATAGTATATAATGGTTAGAATTATCTCATATATGGGTTTAAATTGGTTTCAATAAAGTATATTATATATATCTGGGTATATATATATTATATATATTATAAAATAGGGTTTTGATACTATTTTCAAAATAGATAGTTAAATTATGATGTCAAAATTATATTGATGAAGGAATTGTAATAAATACTAACACATCTTAAGAAATGTCGATTTTCTTATTTGATGAAGGAATTGTAATATTCCATTCTTTTTGTTAGATTTCTCGCTTTTATGTTTCAGTTTTGCAAAATTTATTTAGCAATAGATAATTAGAGACTCTATCAATAGAATTAAAGAATGTGTTTAGAGAATTTTGTAATCGTATACTTGCAAAAAAACATCTTTCCTGGCTTGCTTGATTAATATCCTCTCACACAAATTGCAGTTTATTATGGTGGACTCCTATATGGGTTTATACATTTGCAGTAACATTCATAATATAACATGAATGTTATTTTTGGTTTTGCCAACTATGGACTCGTATTTATGGGTTCTTTTGTAGTAAACTTCATACTCAAAGTGGTGGCACGAGGGGGAGGAATGCTATATGGCCCTATGAAAACAAAGGTAGCAGAGTATTCATGGGGTCTTCGAAGAATGAAAAATAACCTTGCTGAAGCGTGTGCTCTACTACAAGGGATCAAAATACCAATAAATCATAAAGTATCCACACTCTAAGTGTTGGGAGATTCTCTCTTATGAATACATCACCTATCAAAAGATAAGGCATTAGATCTTATAATGAAAATAATTTGGGACTATTGTAATGACATTTACTTGTTAACATTATTCCATGTGTTTAGGGATTTTAACAAGGAGGTAGACAAGTATGAAAATAAATGATGTCATCTTGAAATGGGTAATTTGGTTGTTAATGTGCAAACCATATTTTCTCAAATTCCTTGAGTTATTATGCAACATAATCAAATAGGAAATAACCCTTTGAGCATCTACCATAAGAGAAGATATAATGGAAGAACCAAAAATTAAGGAGGAACCAAACACATGCGACCTCCCCAAGCAAATATATCAATTCACAAAGGCGAATATCCTGCAATCAGATCGAGGAAAAATCAATCATAACACCAAGCATGATACATATCAAATGTACATAGTAGATCCCAAAGGCCTCCACATTGAGGTGGTTTTACATTACACATATTGGAAACTCATTAATGTATGAAGGTGAGAATGGAAAGTTTGCCTAATGTGGGATCATATTCCATTGCCCCCCACACTCCACAGTACAATTTCACAGCAAGAGTAATAATAGAATGACACAACCTTGGGTAGTCATAGGCCCGAAGGAATTTCCAACTCATCGTCTCTGCGTCATCCTGATGGGCATGTCATTAATGAAATATTAGGAAGTTGGAAGGTATGCTTATTGTGGGATTTCCCCCCTAGGCTCCCCACGCTTCAATTTTTCAGCAAATAGCAATTTGAACTACAGTAATATGTCATCTCGAGTAGGCATTTGGAAAAAGAAAGCATGTTTCCAGATTGCATCAATGATGAAGCAAGATCACCTCCCATGCAACTTTGGCATGAATTGGCAGGAGCTTCCCCCGCTGAGAAGGAATGTGAACAAACATATAAGTGGTAATGAAAGAAAATCAATTCAGAGTATCATGATATTGGTCACATAGTTACACTCAAGGTCACCATCACTAACTCTGCCATTGCATAGACGCAACTACCCTAAACTAATGCTCTGATCTTATTGAGTAAAAATCCATCCCATGGGATCCCCTTAGGCAAAGTATTGTTAGTGGATGACAGGTTTAGTTTCAATTGCGGAAGGAGACCTCCCCTTTTCCAATCTTTTCAAAGCACCGAGGTGCAGTTAGCAAAGCATGAAGAAGGCAATGTAAGGACAAGAAGGAACCAAATTTGGAGAGTCAGTGGGATTTCTACCATAATGGACTTTGAAAGTGGGAAAGTTGGAACAATTTGGAAATCAACACATAAAAATAATGATAGAAGAGAATGGACACAATGCAAACTTATTTCTTAACTTTGAAATTGAAGAATAGTGACAAGATAACTACAATTACATCCTTAATTGATAGGCAATAGAAAATGGAACCTCATTTAGAAGATCAGGATAATGAAATGGTCACTTTGCATCAACAAAATGAGGAATTGCAATTGGAGTTCATGGAGCTCCAAGTAAAATTGAGCAAAATGGCGGATTTTCATAATGCATCCACTAGATCTAGTGCTCCATTTCCATTTAAGATGTTAGCTTTGAATGAGCCTTCCCAACGCATGGGGAGTCTCACCTTCATTTTTGATTAGTGGAAAAATAAGTTGTAAATTTTGTACCATTAGGGGCCAACTATGTAAGGTATACAGCTATAGAGAGCCCTTATTTTTGTTTTTATTATGAACTTTCTGAAGAAATTATGCTAGTTAAGATAGATCAGAGGAACATATTAGCAAAATTGCATGTATAATGATGTACTTCTAGGTGATCAGTTATGTTCCTAACATTGTTTTGTATAAAAATTATCATTATGATTAAAAAAATAAATTCATATTCAATAGCATGAATGTTATTTATGGTTTTACAATAATTTCAAATGGTAAACTAGGTCAAGGTGGGACAATGTGTTGTGAAACCTTCATACTCCATGACCCAATGCTCCCATTCCACTTCCCACAACCGGTGCATTGGCTTTACAATAATTTCGAATGGTCATCCATGTAGGTCAAGGTGGGAAAATGTGTCATACAACCTCCATACTTCATTACCCAATGCTTCCATTCCGTTTTCCACAATGTTTGCATACTCCATAGGGTGCTACATGGGCTCATTCAACATCCCATTAGTTTTGATATGTGGACTTACTATGGACATAAATAAATGAGACATTTTTATTCCATTTCCTACCACTCAAGACTAAAATAGGGATGTCAATGAGGCATATTAATTTCACTTCCCACCATGTGAAATAATTAGGGATATAAATGAGGTGTAGTAAATCCACTTATCATCACTCTGATACTTGGCCTAATCAGGAATATCAATGAGGTAATAATTTCACTTCCCACTATTCAAGCCTAATTAGGGATGTCAATGAGGATTAGTAATTCCACTTCCCACCACTTGTGGCCTAATTAGGGACAATATTTGTTTATAATGGCATTCTACTTCTCGAAAAAAAATGTCATATTAAGGTAAGCTAATAAATTTTTAAACATGCTTTGTAAAGGGAAATATTAAACCATGGATTAATACATATAACGAAGCTAATGTGACTAATATGATCCATTGATGTAAAAGAGATGACTAGAATATGTTAGCTTATTTAATTTTAGATCATGTGATCAAGATTTGCAATTAATATAAAGATTAATGTGTGAAAGTTTGATAAGGGAGACATTTATCAATGTAGTTAAGTATAGGCCAAATCATGCACATAATATATAAAATTTACACGACTTGCATTATGCTATAAATTTAAAAGAAAATTTTGCAGTAGGGAATGCTATTTATGCATAGAATACCCAAGTTTTTTTCTTGTATTTTAAGGTTAGTTTAATTATGCATGGATATTTTTCTTATTAGAGAGTATTTGTAATATCGTTTTTAATTTATAATTTTGATGATTTTTGTATAGTATAAATAAAAAATATTGATCATATAAAAATAAGTTTAATTTTTTATTTTATATAAAAAATTAATAGGTATATAATTAGAAAAATATCTATCTTTTTTATAAAAATAGGATAGAAATATTTTTTTTAGTGAAATTGTGATATTTTATTATTTAAATTATATTTTTAAATAAAAAAACAAATTTAACACTTTAAAGAATTCTCAAAAATTAAAATGGTATAAACCTAATAACTTCAAATTATTATTTTTCGCTTCAAAATAAAATCAGCTTAAAAAATACCACATCAAAATTTTGAAATTATTTCATTCAAGTAAAGAAAGCATTCAATTTGGATTGTACAACGATGCACGTGACTTTAGATATTTGGAAATCCTCATTTTATACATTATACTTTACATCAAGCTGTCACCTCCAATATGTCACATGGTGTGACGTCCTCCTTGTAACAAAATATGAATGCATCTAGCATCTTCATTGTAAAGGAATATGAATATATCTGTCTATTTAGAATCATAATTTTATTGTAAAATAAGAAGTAAATATATATATATATAAATTAAATATAAATTATGTTTTGTGATTTAATGGTAGTTAAAATTGTGAAATTTGTTGAAAATTATAAATTTTCTATATATCTTATATATATATTCTTATAATTGATAAGTTGAATGATTTGTTTAAATAATTTATTTTAAATTTAAATGTATAAAATAAAGTAATTTGAAATGAATATTTTTTAAAGTTTTAGAGAATTTTTTTATCATGGTCCTAGATTTTTAGTATGTTGAAAGTTTAAAGTGAATCTCAATTTTAAATTTAATTCTATGGGTTTAATCTTATTCCCTTGGATTTATAATCTCTTGAGTTTATAATGGTAATATCAATAATTAAGGAATTTAGACTTCTGTGATCCCATAGGCGAAATCACATAAATAATAATTTGTCGACGCGTTTCGAACCAACCAGTGTGGTTCATCGTCAGGACAAGTTGAAGAACCGATCCAGCTTAGCTTGTTAAATAGTCTGGGCAGAGACACCAACGGCTAGATTTATAACAGCTAATTTGACCTTATGACCCTAGTCAAACGAACTATATTTTAAATTCTTATTATCCTTAGAAATTCGTTAAATTAGGTAAATTAAATAATTAAAGTACTCTTAATAGCTAGCGATACATTAGTTTATTTCCCTAAATCTAATAGTTTATTAATTAAATGTATATATATATATACGTGTAACGAACCAATCCCAAATAATACTATTGGTTCATCTATATATTTATTTATTAAATATTTTAATTTATCATTTATATAATCTATACAAAAATAATTTAATAATTTATATTTACCAAATAATCTATATTCAATTAATACTTTACTTTCTAATTTTATTATTCCTAATATAATATTTTGAAAATAACCATGTAATTAGGTAAATAATATATATAGGTTCAAAATTTATTTATCGAAATTTTTTTAAATAATTAGGAGGGGGTAAAAATAAACTAATGGAATAAAAAATATATTCAATCTTTTATACAGCTCTTTAAAATAAACTATTTAAACACTAAATATATATTAGAAATAAAACTAGATAGTTATAATGGTTGGTAAAAAATCACATTACTTTAATGTTTATTAACCACTATATATATATACTAGTTATAATAGAAGGTTCAATAGTATGGATTCAAATAATCCTAGAGTCTAGTTTAAAAATATAATTTATTTAGACTAGATTTATTAATTGTATATAATGTATATAACGTATATGTTAATAATATGTATAATATTTTAGAAACCAATATATATATAATATATATAATAATATATAATATATATATATATATATATAAAATAATATGAAAACAAGGAAGAATTAAAGTTCATTAAATTACTTCCTCAATATTAATCTTCCAAAAAATAATATAATAAGGTTTGAAAATTAATTTAATAAAGCTCATATTAATAGCGAATAAGACGAATAATGTTAAGAACTAAGGATACTAAATATATTAATTCAATAAATTATAAGGAAGCTAAGATTCTGGGATGAGAATCTAACTAAGGATTCAAAGCTAACTAAATCCTAATAATCATAAAAACCCAAGGGGTAAAAGGACCAACCACAGAATCAACCTAGGGACCTTATAAAGGAGGGATAGAGGAGGCTAGGAAGACAAGGCTAGGACCCAACAACTGCTAATCTTCGAGCCATCGTCCCTGTTAAGATTCTTCGGCCTTTTCTCAATTTCCAGGGCTTCTCGTTTGACTAGGGTCCTAAGGTCAAATTAGCTCGTTTGACTATGGTCATAAGGTCAAATTAGCTGTTATAAATCTAGCCATTGGTGTCTCTGCCCAGACTATTTAACAAGCTAACCTGGATCTGTTCTTCAACTTGTCTTGACAATGAACCACACTGGTTGGTTCGAAATGCGTCGACAAATTATTATTTATGTGAATTTTGCGGAAAATTCTCTAAATAATATCAATAATATTATTCCTATTATTATAATATAATATATTAATAATTATATTATAAAAATAATTATTATAATTATATATTTATTATTATCAATATTAATATTAATATGGGTATTAAATCTATACAAGAAACATATATCAACTTATATTAATCATATTTTCTAATATGCTTGTGTGTGATTGATATATGCCTCTGTACATCAACCCATTTATTAATGTAAGTGTGTTATCATCAATATTATTATAATAAAGAATTATGTGTAAATGATTATTGTATAAAGTTGAATAATTAATTAATAAAAATATTTCTTATTTCTGAATCTTTCTATAAACATATTTGAAAATGATAATTTATTCGATAACAATTTTAATTTATTTATTTTTAAAATAAAATATTTTATCAATTCGAATTTCAAAGTCTAACCATTGAATTTGAGAACAAAAGCTGTGTAGACACAATTATGAATTATTTATTTTCTAATCAGAAGAATTGGAGTTGAGTTATCTTCCTAATAATATCACTATAATATTTTAAATGTTTGGGAGCTTCAAAATTTAAATCTCGAAAAGATTAATTAAATAAAATTATATTTATTTATTTGTTATTTATTTAATAATATTATTTTATTATTACTATTAAGAAGAAGGAGGAGACGAAAGTAATTATGATTATTCAAGATAATTATTAAAAATTGCGTTTGGTATTATATATATATGGGCGATAGTAATATAATTAATAAATTAAATTTAAAATTAATAATTAATATTATTTTCAATAAAATTAAAAATTTATAATTAAAATAATCTGAAGGTAAATTTTGTTTAAAAAAATTAATTTGTTTTTATATATATAATATGATTTTATAAAAAAATTATATGAATATTTTAATATAATATAAATATTATTTTGCAAATATTGAAGACATTATTAAGTATAAAATGTAAAAAAATGATTAAAATACAAAGAAAATGTGTTATTTAAAACTAAGAAATAGCTAATAGTTTTGGTTACTAAATGCATGTTTTTCTAAACATTGATATTTAACATATAAATCATTTACATGTTAAGACACTTAAATAAAATGTATTATTGAATGAGACGAAGTTTTATATAGTTGAAAGAATTGAATTTTAAATAAAGTAAAATGTTATAATGAATAATATTTTCAATGTATTAATAAATGAAGTTATTAAAATAAAATATAAATAAGTGTTATTGGATGGAGCGCAGTCCTTACCTATATATGTGTGTTAAATACAAGTTTTTAAATATGATACAAGTAGAAAAATTATAATTTATTTAGTTGTGTTATTTCTATTGCTCAAAAATTTAATCTTCAATATTCTTGTACATAAACTTTGTGTAAACAAATCATGTGACCATTAAGGAAATATAATATCATAACTATATAGTGTAAAACTATTGCAATACTATTTAAATTGTTTACACTATAAACAACAACATGATCCACCTTAACTGGATGCAATTGAACTCATCCACCTTAACTGGATGTAATTGAACTTATTCTAATAGAACTCACCAAAACCACGCTTATATTATGAACTGAAAAGTAACAATTCTTATTTAGTTTTATTTTTCACTACCTTAAAAGCAATAGCATTGGCACTACGAAGAACGACCAGGGACTAATATTGTGCAATGCTAATATTAAAACCCCAAGTAATCAGCCCAACATGCCCAATTTTTGAAAATACTAAAGGATGATCGTTAATAACTTTAGCCACATTATACTTGTAAATGAATCACAAATGCCACATTATACTTGTAAATGAATCTCAAATTTCATCAGTCCAACATGCCCAACTTTTAAAAATATTAAACAATGATTGTCAATAACTTTAGCCACGTTGTACTTGTAAATAAATCCCAAATTTCATCATTTATTTGATGAAATAAAAGATACACAACATTAATAACCTTAACCACATTGTACTTGTAAATGAATCCCAAATGTGATAATTTCTTTGATGAAATGAGACATACCCAACTTGGACCAATAACATGCTCGTCCAACTTGCATCAAAGAACATTTCAAAAATTACAAAAAATTATCAAAGCCATAATATAAATTCAAATAGAATGGAATCTTAGCATGTGATAACATAGTTTCTTTGTGATGATATATAATATGCTCAAGAAGGCTATGACTTTACTGACTTCCCTTTTATTGTGTATGTGGATAGTGTTCAAAGATGAGATGTGAGAGAACTAGGAAGGCGGATTGAGCGATAGCGACGAATGCGGGGTGGTTTAGGCTAGGATTTCAGTCCTGGCACGCAGCGCTGCAGGACAGTCTGAGCAAGTCGGGGTCAGCAGACTGTGCAGGGTAATCGAAGCAGGGAGGGGCAGAATCGCTTCTTTTTCAGAGTTGTGGTAGAACCTCGAAACTGCAGGAGCTGAGGGCAAAATGGAGAACCAGAAGGGGAGGGGAGAGATCCCCTCCTTTAAGAATGTAGTTGCAGGATAAGCAAGTGGTTCTGAAAATGGTTGTGAGACTAGGGAGAATAATAAGGAACCACCGGTGATGGGTAAACTGTGGCAACTGAAAACAGGTGGAAAGTGCCTCCCAAGGGCAAACAAGAAACTCAGATTTGTAGTACCCAACAATATGCTGGAGGAGTATACCAGCTACATGAAAGATCATGCCCTCATCTGCAAGTTTGTTGGGTATTGGCCGAATGAAAAAGAGTTATACGGATGGATTTATCAGAGATGGAAACCAAAGGGCCATATAGAACTGAAATTGGGAGCAAAAGGATTTTTTACGACAATATTTGCAAATCTGGAGGACAAGGAAAGAGTCTTTAAGGAAGGGCCATACTTCATGAACAGTGCACGCATGTTCATGAAATTCTGGGAGGAACCGTACAATCCTGACAACGAAAAGATGCTGGAAGCCCCGATTTGGGTCAGACTGTTTGGACTCCCAGTGGAATTTTGGAACCCTAAAATTCTGGAAGGGATTGGCAACACCATTGGGGCTTTTGTCAAGGTAGCCGACACAACAAGGAGAGGTAAGTTCACTTCTTATGCAAGAATCTGTGTTTACATGAATATAGCTGAACCCCTCCTAGAACACATTGAGTTGGAATACCATGATTCGGTGTGGCAGCAACCGCTGGACTATGAGCATATCCCTTTTCGGTGCCGCCGCTGTCATGAATATGGTCACTTAGCTAGGTAGTGTCCCCTAACTAAGGAAGAAGACTACACAAGGAAACCTGAAGGACAACCTAAGGTAGCAGAAGGAAAGGAGGAAGCAAGAACGCTAACACATATACAAGCCCCAATCATCGAAAGTCAGAATAAGTTTAAAATCCTACAACAAAATAATGAAGAAAATGAAGAGAATATGGCTGAAGGTGAAGACTTAGAAAATGAACCTATGGATTTTTTCTAGGAATTAGGAGACAAGAAGGTAGTACAAGGGGAAACAAGTAAAGAAATACCAGAGGAAGGGGCAGAAACTCAAAATAATCAGAGCCAAATGGAGACAGAACAACAGCAGGAAAACGAGGCCGAGGAGGAAATAGTCATGAAGAAATTAATCCAGGAATGGAAGAACTTGGACGAAAGATTTATCCCAGATCAGCAAAAACAAATGTATAAGGAAGCCTTTCAAAAATTCAAAGAAAGAAATAAGGGGAATATGGAGGATCAGGATGCCATTACAGGAGAACAGGGGAATGAATAGTCAGGAATAGGTAGATCTGGCAAAAGCAGTAGAAAAAGAGGAAGAAAAAGACTAAACGAAACGATCCAAGCCGTTGGGGAAGTCTTGATTAACTCTGGTAAAGTGATACCTCTCTCTGAGGTATTTTCCTACCCTTCTAAAAAGTTTTAAATGATTATTGTCAGTTGAAACATTAGAGGGTTGAATAGTAAGGGTAAGCAGAGATATATGAAGGAAAAACTGAAAAAAGAAAAACCAAGTATAATGATTATACAAGAAACTAAAATTACTATGCAGCAGATGGAAGGCATCATTAAAAATAGTAAATTACATTATGAAATCATGGGCCAGGATGCAGCTGGCTCTGCTGGTGGCATTGCAATTCTTTAGAACCCAAATGATATAATTTTTGAGAACTGGGTTAGCATGCCTAGAATCTTAACAGGGCTAGGGAGAATAGCAAGTATAAAAGAGAAGGTTTTAATTTCAGGTGTGTATGGTCCTCATACCCCGGGAGACAAAGGAAATTTTCTTAAGAATCTTCTATCAGTTCGGAATCTGTTTCCAGACAATAACTGGATAGTAGGAGGCGATTTCAATATAATAAGATCCCTTAAAGAAAAAAAGGGCGGCATAAGGAGAGCAGACCAGAGCATGGAGTTATTTAGTGATACGATTGAAGGTTTGAGACTAGTTGATATACCAACCATTAATGGAATCTTTACATGGAATAACAGGAGAGGGGGAAGGAACCAGATAGCGTCCAGATTGGACCGGTTTTTAGTTTCTGAAACAATAATGAATAGATATGTATTCATAGAAGCTAAGATTTTGCCAACTCTTGGCTCTGATCATTGGCCAATTAGACTGGAAGTGGACATTAAGGCTAATCTAGGCAAGAAGCCTTTCAGATTTGAATCTTTTTGGCTTAGACACCCTGACTTTGCAAGTAAGCTGGAGGAATGGTGGCAGCAAAGCACAGCCCAAGGGAGAGGTAAAATGCATACCTTCCAAATCAAGTTAAAAGAGTTAAAAGAGCGGATAAAAAAGTGGAATAAGGAAGAATTTGGAATATTTTGGAGGAAAAACAAAAACTGGAAACTGAAATGGAAAAAATTCAACAAAAAATAATAAATGAAGGACGAACAGAGGAAAGCTCCGTAAAAGAAGGAATAATTCTGGGGAAACTGGAAGAAAGAAGGAAACAGGAGGAAGTGTTATGGAGGCAGAAGTCCAGGATCAAATAGCTTAGGGAAGGAGAAAGGAACACTAGATTTTTCCACCAAGCAATGGTTCACCATAGATAGAGAAATAGGATATTTTCAATCAAGAATGAAAACGGAGAAAGGATTGTGGAGCAGGAAGGAACTGAAAGAGTGTTGATGGACTACCATAAAGGAATTCTAACAGAACCCCAATTGGATAGATCGGAAGCGATCAGGAAAATATGTCGAGTCATCCCCAGAATGGTTACTGAAGACCAGAACAAAGCCCTAATGCGAGCTGATAGTCTGGATGAGGTGGAGGAAGTAGTGATGAGCATGAAGAAAGGAACTGCCCCTGGTCCTGATGGCTTTACAGTGGACTTCTATCAGGCATGGTGGCATTTCTTGGGTAAGGAAATTCTGGATCTGGTTGAGGAATCCTGGATGAACCAAAAGGTATGGACTGCCCTTAACTCTACCTTTTTCTCTTTGATCCCTAAATCTGAAAATTCAGAGGATGCCAAGGGCTTTAGACCCATTGCCCTTTGTAATGTTATTTACAAGATAATTTCCTCTCTAATGGATAAAAGGCTCAAATTGTTGTTAGAGAAATTAATATCCCCAGAGCAAACTGGTTTTGTGGAGGGACGCCAAATTTTGGATGGATTAGTTGTCACCCTAGAAGTTATCCATTCTATGAAAACCAAGAAACAAAAAGGAATGATGATGAAATTAGATTTGTCAAAAGCCTATGACAGAGTTAGTTGGCAGTACTTAGAAGAAGTTTTGAGAAGCTTTGGTTTTAGTAGCAGATGGATAAGATGGGTTCTCAGTTGTATATCAACCCCCAACTTCTCTGTTTTAGTTAATGGCACTCCTTCCAAGACATTTAAGGCCTCCAGAGGAATTAGGCAAGGCGATCCTATCTCGCCCTTCTTGTTCATCCTTGCTGCTGAAGGCTTGGGTAGATACCTTAAGCAAGAAAGAGTAGATGGCAATATCAAAGGGCTCAGATTGTGGGGCAATGACTTGCCTATAACTCATCAACAATTCGTTGATGACATTATGTTGTTCGGGGAACCAACGGTGAGGGAAGTGAGAAACCTAAAAAAGGCTCTTGATTTATTTGCGGAAGCTTCTGGCATCGAAATAAACAAGGACAAGTCCTGCACCTTTATATTTAACACAGTGGAGACAGTGAAAAGGCACCTGTCCAGATTGCTTGGATTCAAACAAGGAGATCTCCCAACAAAATACTTGGGTAATATCCTTGATTACAGTTCAAAAAGATTGAAGAATTGGCAGGGGATCCTTGACAGATTAACTAATAGAATGGCAAACTGGACCTTTCGAACCTTAAATATTGCTAGTAGGATTGTTTTGGTCAAATCTGTATTACAAGCAATCCCTATTTATCCTCTTTCGATTATGGCTGTACCTCAAGGAGTTTGTGGCAAGATCAGAGAGATATTAAGGAAATTCATCTGGGGTGGGTCCTCTAACCAGTCGAAGTGGGCTTTAGTCTCATGGAAGCATTTGATAAAACACAAGGAGGAGGGAGGTCTGGGTCTAAGGGATCCGAATAAAATCAATAAAATTCTTGGTGCTAAACTATGGTGGTGTTGGTTGAGAGGAGGTAATGATCTATGGAAACAACTTTGGAGGTATAAATACAATATGCCCTCATCACCGGAGGAGATTTACCGCATACAGGAAATCCTGAGGGGCTCGAATATATGGGAGTTAGCTAGTCAAAACCGTGACATAGTAAACGACAATATCTTCTGGGAAATCAGAGCGGGAAAGGAAGCCAACTTCTGGGATGAAAAGTGGCATCAACGGGAGAAAATGAACAGCATCCAAGGCATTCAGGATATCCAGGACAAAATTGGGAACAGTTTCAGATACATTAAAGATTATTGGAAAGAAAACGAAGAGGATGGGATCTGGAGGAAGTGGAAATCTTTGGGGGACTGGCACATTGAGACAAACCAGGAACAACAGGAGGTTTTTTGGAAGGAAATTGAATCCCGGAAAGTTAAAGTGAGAGTAGGAAAAGATATTATCAGATGGGGGAAGTCAACAAAAGGAACTTTCACAGTCAGAGAAGCCTACTATTTGACAGATCAGCAAGCTGCCTCGGAAAGAACCCAAGAATGGAAAATTTTTTGGGGAAAAAACTGGTGGCCAAAAGTTACTATTTTTGCATGGTTGGTAGCCAATCATAAGATCTTGACTTAGGATAAGCTCCAGCAGAAAGGCTTCAATGGTCCCTCAAAATGCCACGTCTGCAACAGAGAGCCAGAAACGCAGGAACATTTATTAATTCATTGTGACTATTCCAGAACTCTTTGGAGGGAAGTAGGGAGGCTATTCTGTAAACCTGGAAAGTATCCGAAAGGAACTAGAGAGATAATCTTCTTATGGTAGAAGGAAAAATTCCAATGCAGAGTGGTGCGGAGAGCATGGGACCTCATGGCAGGTTTCGTTCTCTGGATGGTGTGGAAGGAACATAATCGAAGGATTTTTCAAAACAAAGGTAAAAATTGGGAAAAGATATGGAAACGGGTTGTTAATCTCACCAGAGAAACGATTTTGGTGGAAAGATGTGTGGCAGAGGATTGGAAGGCTGATCCGAGCGAGGACCTCATCCTCAAATCGTTAAACCTAACTTATGAGATGGTTCATAATAGACAGGCCGTGAGGAGCACCGCAAGTAATCAGAGCCAGGACAGGTTTGATTACCCTAAAGGCAATTTCGTCAAATTAAACTTTGACGGGGCCTCGAACGGGAATCCAGGCAACACTGGATTCGGTGGAATCTTTAGGGACAGCCAACAGAATACCAGATGGGTGTTTGCATATTGGGGAGGAGAAATGACCAATAATGAGGCTGAGTTATGGGCCGTCCACCAAGGTCTTCAAATCGCAATTTGCAACGGTTATAAAAACCTGGTGATTGAGGGGGATTCCCAAATGGTCATCGAAACTCTGAAAAAGCTTAGCAATGGTAGGAATTGGGAACATGTCACTAGCAGCTGGCGAACAGGCGACATCGTTCAGGACATTGCAGAATTACTGAAAGGTGTGGACTATAAAATCTTTTCCCATGTGAAACGAAATGGGAATCGTGCAGTGGACTTTCTTGCAAATTGGGGTTGTAAGGGTCGTGCTGGCAAGATTGATAGTATGTGGATAACGATCCAAGTGAATGGAGAATGGACGGAGCTGGACAATATTATAAACCATGACCATGACCAGGCCACGCAGGATCATCATGAATAGGACTTCACCGCGAATTGCAATACTCGTGCAAAATGCGGGGGACAGGCAGAAGTTGGTTCAGACAATAAATGAATGTCAGGAAGGACCTGGGGAGAAAATCAGTGATCACCAGGCGAAATCATATCGGGAAGGTGCGAAAACAAAGGGGCAAAATCCACCTCATACAAATCCAATCATAGTCTTGAACTGGCGGAGTGCAGGGAAGTACATGTCAGTATCCTTAAATAGGAAGAAATCTAACAAGATTTCTGATAGGAAATGCGAAGGCCGGAATAACAGATGGCAGGGTAAGGACAATGGGACAGATTGGAGAAGCGGGATTTGGGACCTTATATTAGCCTGCATGCAAAACATCCGGCACCTAGAGAAGACAATTAACATCCGCAAAGTGAGAGGAAACACAGGTCTAACAAGGTCCTCTTGTGCTAAGCGCAGTCGTTCACCCGGGGGCTGTATTATGGAGATGAGAAAGAGAGCCAGGTTAGCGGAAGAGATAGAATCAGAGCGGAACAGAGAGCAAGACAGGAAGGGGAAAGGAGTGATGAAAGAAGAGAAAGCGGAGGAGATTTTTGAAATCCTTAACGTTTCTGATGAGGATGAAAGCAGAGAGCAAAACATGAACGCAGAGGAGTGGGAGCAGTACGCTATGGGCATTAGTCAGTGGAGTCGGTGGGGAAGAAGGGTTCTGCGCAGAGGGCGGCAGATGAGGTATAGGCAAACAGACGGCGAGGCAGATCCAAACAATGGGCAAGGCAGCGAGGCGAATAGAGCTCGTGGAGGCAGGGGAGACAAGCCGGAACAGAGTAGGAGATCAGCCCGAAGGGCCAAGCAGACTTTTGAACAGAAAATCCAGCAGGCTGAGAGAGCCTACTATCAGAATACTAATCCCAGAATCAGGAGAGTTATCCAAAACATGGAAGACGACGCTATACAAGCCCAATCCGACTCGGAAATGGAGGACTGGGAAGTTTTAGTGCATGACCCCGGCAATACGAGAGGTAGAACGTTCCTGTTTAAGAAGTCTTTACACATCTACTGGGTGATGAAACGGTTACTGGCGAAGGTGTTGGAGCAGGCGGCTAATGAAATGGCAGAGATGGCTCAGGAAGCCCCCAATTTGAGGAGGGAGCTCCGCATACTACAAATTTCCATGGAAATGCAGGGGAAACAATTAGACGAAATCCAGCAGCTGCTTAAAGCCAGTCAGAAGCAGAGCAACAGCGAGATCCCACCAAATTCAGAAAATGCATCTGAGTAACTTCTGTTTTGATTTCTCTTTTTGTGATGAATCTGCGGCATGTAGTTAGACTAGATAGGTTCCACAATTTTGTTATAGATAGCTATAATATGTATATCAGCAGACTCAGAACATGGAATGATTGTATAGTTTATATAGCATGGAAAAACAGATTATGGAAGTTCTTTTTTGGTCTACGATTAAAAACTATAGGTGGATACCCTACTCGGTTTCCCTTGGTGGGTTGGTAGATGGTTCCGCCAATACTACTGTAATTTTTTGACATGATAATAGAAAAACACGAGTACCACCTTTGCCTACAAAAAAAAAAGATGAGATGTGCCAACTCTGCAACGGAAGTGAAGTTGTTGAGGTGAGGTGATCTCTTATTTCATTGTAGGCGTATGTGGTTTCACTATAATGGTGACTCAATTTCACAAGAATGCCAAATTTGCATGTGTTGTGATACACATTTTTTCAATAAAAATATGTTTTTTTAAATGAATGTTTTATCAATTCAATATAACTATTAACTAATTTTGATTGTTCTAGATATGTCAAACTTTTTTTATTTTTATAATTGTCACCTTAGTTATGTTTGTATTTTGTGAGTTTTGTTAAGTTAACTCGGTTTTATAAGTCATTGTATTTTGCAAATTATTTCGTATATATGTGTTTAGCACATTATATTAGTGTAATTTATTACAGGTTTGATTTTTAAAATTGGAACTTATATCTAATTTATATTTAGTTTTATTTAAAAATTAGCTATAATATATATATATTTATATATAATATATATATATATTCCCTCTCAATATATTTTAATATTAAATAATAATATAATAATAATTATAATTATTTTATTTTTTATTATTATTTTTAACCAAAACCTTCTTTGAAAAAAAACCAAAACAAAACAATTTTAATATTTTACAAATCTAAAACATATTCACTATAACTAAACGTCTACAATTACTAACAATATATTTATAATTTAAAAAAAGGAGCACTATTAAAAACTATATTAATATCTCAATACATCAATATAATCTCTACATAAATTTAAAAAAAATATTAATTTATTTAAAAATAAATTGATTAATTTATAAATTAACATTAAAACATAATCATCATATTATTTATTAAAAAATTCTAAAAATTAAATTTTAAATATACCTTATACCATCTACATAATATTACATTAATTAAAATAAATATAAATTTGATTTAAATAAAAAAATAATAAAAAAATTATAGAAAATTAGCTTCTAAATATAATAAAATTCACCAAAAAAATTCACCAAACTATCAGAAATATATATATATATATTCTAAATAAAATAAAAAATCTAGTCAACAAAGGAAAAACCTATTGTGAAATGATATCAATTTAAATTATTTGTTATATCTCATGAAAAGTAAATTTAATTGTTAGTATTATGATAATATCTTCTTTATTATCAAAGAGATTTAGAACAATCGGTGAAGGAGCGGGCTGTTAATGAGCTCCGTAAGCAAAGGTCATCGGTTCTAGTCTTGTTGGTACCAAAAATCCAGCATGGTTTCCACTGGTATGGATCACGCTGGGTGCGATCTGACTTTGATGGCTTAGATGCCCCTAAGTCTGGGTGCGATCTGATTTTGATGGCTTAGATGCCCCTGAGTCTAGGTGCGATCTGACTTTGATGGCTTAGATGCCCTCAGTGATGGCCTCTAAGCCACAAGGTAAGGGTGATTTTCAGGATTCACCCACTTATCATTAAAAAAAAGATAAGATGCCCCTGAGTCTGGGTGCAATCTAACTTTGATGGCTTAGATGCCCTGAGTCGTGGCCTCTAAGCCACAAGGTAAGGGTGATTTTCAGGATTCACCCACTTATCATTAAAAAAAATATAACTTAGATGCCCCTGAGTCGTGACCTCTAACCCAAAAATAATACCTTCTTTATTACTTAATTTTTTTTTTTTTTTTTTTATTTAAATAGTATTTTTGATGAATTTGTATTTTATATAATTTTAAAATAATATATTAAAAAGCTCTACATAAAATAAATGGAAAACTAAATTCTAAATCATTTTAAAGAGATTAAAAAACAAAACTCTCATAATTAAATTAAATGATAAAATATATTCTCCAAATCTTTTCGAAAATCTTGCTAATGAATACCCTCATACTTCATTTAAATTGGTTATTTTTATTAATCAAACCCTCACACTTCATTTAAATTGGTTATTTTTATTAATCAATGATAATCAACTTCGCTCGAAGTTATAATACAATTCACAATTCATGTTCGCTTTAGGTAACTGCAGGGTAGGAATTTGGATTTCTCTTTACCCGTTATACAATTTTTTTTTGACGTTTTGGGTTCTTATGCTTCCCGTCAAGAAACGTTATATTAAAAATTTTGCCCTTCAAGAGTGATGTTCTCATAATAAATTAACCCTTCACTAATAAAGTTTTGATTAAAAAATTACCATTCAATAAATAATTATGTTGAAAATTTTCATATATTTATCGTAAGGAAAAAAACGAAATTTGAAAAAACTCAATTGTGGAGGTTTCAATAAAAAGTGTTGAACATTTGAAATTTGCTCATTTAAAGTATATAATCAGTCCAAGGTAAAACCGAAATTCGAGCATAAAGGACTGTCTTTTTGGACAAACTTATAAAATTTTAATATATTAAATTTTTTGATGCCGTGTCCTTTTGGCCTAGTTTATGTTTTTTTGTTATATTAAAAACGCATCAAAATAAACTATTCAATTTTAAAAATATAATATTATTGTAATATTCTTATGCATCCGATTTAATATACTATTGCAGTATTCTTGTGCATCACGTTAATCAATCCTGCTTGAGGAAATAAAAAGTAATATATTTTTATTATAATTAACTAATTTAAATTAATAAATAATATTAATTTTTAATATAATTAGATTTATTAATTATGTTTCAAAACTTTCTATTGTAAAGATTATATTATTTTAAAATCCTTTATTGTCTTGACATCTATATTATTAACCATTCAACGAAAATAACAAATATATTTAAAAAAAATAAAATTGATTTTGCATCTGAAACAGGGTTAGAGATTTTTTACGTGCGTGTTTGCCCAAAAGCGCAGTGAATGCATCTGACAACTGTACATAGAGTAAGTAAACACGTACACTGCACATAGAGTAAGTAAACACGTACGAATAAACGATCTCAAACAGTTGTTTCTTCAATGTACAGTTTCTTCCATGTTAATCTCAATTGGAAAAATAAGTAAACATGTTTCTTCAATGATATCTCAGTTGGAAAAATCACACAATAATAGCATACCACAATTGTGTTTTATTTTCATTTACACAGTAACGCCTAAAAGATAAAACCCCGAAAAGTTGCCTGCAGATGAAAAGAAGAAGTAATTTTGCTCAAAAGAATAATTGAAACATAGATGAGAGCCACCAAAATATATTTAAAAGAGGGTTTTC